>JAZHYW010045501.1:0-21073 GCA_037355805.1 Ixodes ricinus
AGTGTCTTCGTTTATTATTTTTTTCTCTTCGAGCTTCTTTCAGTAGTGCGCACAACTTGTCCGACTTTTCATTTCTATATCTTGTTGGTTGCTTTGTTTCTTCGTCTGGCAGGCTGATAGTGCTGGCGGTGCTGCTGTTGGTCCTGGACTTCGGCGAGGTGGCGTGCATCTCGGACCTCCAGGGGCACATGCTGGGCTACATCGTGATCCTGAGCGGCTGCGTCGTCGTCGAGGGCTTCATCTCCTGGGTCTCGATGCGCGGCAGCATCCTGGACACGGCGCCCAGGGCCTCCATGCAGTACCTGCTCTACGTCAGGCTAGGTGCGACCCCCCTTGCCTCGTCACCATTCACGCTCTGGGCTGCATGGGGGGAAAGACAGCCCTTATCCTTTGCCGCGTATGCGTCACCCTGCACATACCGAATATACAAACGACACGACGTTCACTGTCTTGACAGAATTCGCAAGTTTCAGTGAAGAGCGCGGTGTGAGACTCGTGCTCCTTCTAAGTCCTGGATGATCGGCTCCAGAATGAAGGCTTACACCTTCCAGACAAGCAAGTATGGAGGAAAGCGTTCTACATCGCGCTCGTAGATTTCACTGAATTAGAATTACCTAACGCGTCGCGGACCCAACTCCCCGTAAACTGTTGTTCGACGACAATAATCCAGGTTACAGTCACTTTGATATGCAGCCCCTTTATGGGTTTGTGCTCGTGTTAGAAGTTGCGTCAAGTGCGCCAATAGTCTTATTGCTAAATTACCGAAGCAGCAAGGAGAATGCAGGGATTGGTGTTCCACGCGCCGCACGTGCTAGCGTCTGCAGCATGAACTGTTCTAAAGCAAATACCTAGAACAAATGGCATCTTGCACGCGCATTCGTTAACACTTTATTTTAGTTATTTACCTCGAATCTTTTATACGGGGAAGGCGTGCGCGTGTGGCGCGTGGAACAACGATTGCCTGCATTCTCCTTGGTGCTTGTGTAATTTAGCGATAGGTCTACTCCCGAGACCCGTGCCTCACTGTGGAAGAAAATGGCGGCGCAGCACTGGGGATTGAGCGGCCCTTGGAAGCAAATGGCGGCGGAGCACGCGCTCGAGGCAAGGGTTTTTGCGCGTTCGCGCAACAGTGTCGGTACTTGCACGAAACGCGAATTTTTGTCGAGTGCCTTCATTCTGATATATGCACCAGTGCAGCCCCCATATATAGGCCGGGAAAGTGAAAGCGCCACCTCATGGATCAAAAAGCAGTTTTGATAAACCATAATGGCGGACGGTCGTGGAACTGTATTTTATCGGGTACCGTCACTTTCGCACGTCAGTGGCAGATGAACATTCACTCTTCGATCAGCTCCTAGTTATTTTATGATTTGTATCAGTTTCGATGGTGCGAACGTAAGAACTGACCAGTGGCAGCGGCTACCCATAAGCCCGTAATTCACGTTTCCTCCATCGAAAGGGTTTAGAGTCGAACTTGTGCCGAGGGATTCGTTGATTGGACCGTGCAAGAAACGCTTACTCAGCCGCTGTATCTAATCCGTGCGTCGTGTACTGCACTAGCTGACATCGAATTTACAGGCCTCATATATATCCTCCGCTTGGTACAGTGTCTTCATACTTCTCCCTTCATCAGTCTCCTCAAGAAAGCCGCCCTTTCGTTTGGCGCAGGTGCCATACACACATATGACGATCTACTGATCAAGGTTGCCCGACTGAATTTTGATTATCGTCTAATATCTGCGGACAATCTTCACGGCTGTTCGAATCAGGTTTGTTTCATACGTATGCATGCTTGGAACACACGTCTTTTCAACTAAAGGGCATAGTTATCGCGACTGACGAACATGCCGGCACAACCTCCGACAGAGCCTTTCTTTTAATAGCCCATCGAGCGAAATTGGGGGTCGCCATTTCTTGAACACGATAGCGCGTGATCGGATCCGAGTCGTCGCCGAACCCTGACGTAGTACTCCGTTTCCAATGCAAGCTGAGCCGAGTTCACGCCCAACTCTGACGCTGCAGCCCTTGCGTCCAGCATATAATGCAGGAGCAACAGCCTCGGGGCGAGCCCACCCTCCAAGCCGCTCCCACAAGCAGGGCAGGGGCTCCTGCGGCTCTGTGAGGGCATCCCGCCGCACCCCAGGGCGTCCACTCGCACCCCCAGGGTGTCCAGTCACACCCCGCACCGGCCCAGTCGCAGCAGCAGCACGGGGGTCCTGGAACGTGACCCGGACGCGCGGAGTTCAAAGACCCCGGCGACGTCCTCATCACCGACGTGTCGAAGCTCAAGAATCTTGACTCGTTTCTCGTCAAGAAGGTGGGCTTGCACTACTCTAGAGACTAGTGTGGAGCGGGAGCTTGTAAGGTCAAATCGTCGAGTTGATTGGCAGCCCGTGCTAATTTTTATATGGTTTGGGTGGTTTGTGATGGTGCCAAATGTGTCTGGCGTGCCCATTTTTGATAAGGATGAGCGTCGTACCGGTAAACGTTCGTGCAATCACTATTGGCTGCTGCACATTAAAGACTCCAGGCTAGTGGTCGGCGGGCTCTTTTGTATTGCCACCAGGCAGTAATAAAAACTTGATTCAGCGAGCCAGCAGTCCCACTCCAGCGGCCGAGTTTCTTTCCTACGGCGTGAATTGGTGTTGTCATGCCTGAAAGGCTGTCAAGCCTTTAGCGTCAAGTTTGGTTCTTTTCATTTTTTCTTTTTGTTTTTGAGGCACATTGTCTGAGGTTTGTAGGCTTACTATTTGTATGATGCTGAAGACAACCCTTTGGAAGTGCCTCCAATGAGGCAGTTGTGGATGTCTAAATTTTTACTGACTCGTGACAAAAATCTTTAACCAGCACAAAGCAAATGTTTGTGGCTCAGTATTTTTTTTTGGTGGACACAGACAGAGAGGGAGATGGGGGTAGACCGTGGAGGTCCACCCCCATCTTTCTCTCCATCGGTCATGCGTGATAATGATGAACTGCTCAGAATATTTGAGATGTAATGAGCCATGTGAATGAATCCATGAAACATAATTTTTATGATCGCCGAAAATGCATAAATTTAAAGAAAACTTCACCGCTTACCCACGGGAATTAAAACAACCCAAGTCGCTTCCAATGTCTCCGACGTTAAGCATTCCTCTGCCGTGCTTCTTTGGCTTCATTTTGACTGCTTGGTTTTCTTGGCAAATATGCAAGTTTCTGGTGAAAAGTAATTTTGTCTCATTAAGCAGGGGCTTTGCGAAATAAAATGAGCGGGGCCATGTTGGCTCTCTTCCTGTGCAACAGGTGGGTCACCTATCTGGAACGGGCAAGAAACGAGATTCTACGGTGGACGTGGTTTTCAAAAAGGCACTCAAGAAATTCAAGTCGAACTCTGATCAGTACATACCCTGTAGCCAGCACAGGTGAGTCGGAGAGATGTCGAGAAAGTCCCTCAACATTTCCTTCTTTTGTAGCGTGAGCTACACTGGCCGAGGTTGGAGCAGTTTCGCGTGGCTCGCATAATCAGCCGTGCTCCATGCTGCGCATGCGCGAGGAGCAGTGACGTCACACGGCGCACAGCTGGCGCGCCGGGAGACGCCGCCGCGCCCGCCTCGTTGGTCTGCGCATTCCAGAGGAGTGACGTCATGGCCGCGGCAGGCGCACTGGCGCCGCCGCGTGCCCAGCTGTGCGCCTTCGTTGCGCAGTAGCCAAGTCTGACGCTGCACCGGAGCCGCTTGATAGCGCCTCTCATTTTGTGCGCATGAGCTCACGCTACGTATATCCTGGCATAGCCGAGCTAAGACACCGCAATTTTGTCACAGCCTCACTACCTCGGTTTCTTATGAAACAGAGGTAATTGAGGCGCTCGCAGTACTTTTTTGCAGCATGTCTCTGCGACATATCTACAGGGCCTTGAAAAATTTGAGCAACTTTAGCTATCGATTGTTTTGCATAGACTCTTCCCTTTGTGAAGCATGCAGAAGCTAGTGGCTCTTGTTTACACATGCCAATTTGTGCAAAAAAAAAAGAGGAGTGCATTGACGACATTCATATTTGTTTTCTTCTAAGGAATGTCTTTCTTTCCGCAAACTGATGTTGGCATGTATTTGCAATTTATTAACAAGAGGGGTGTAGCAGATCATTCATTCAGTGTGGATAGCTCAGAGTTGAACACAAGATGCTCTACAGTGGGGTCATAGAAAGCCAGAAAGAGCAAAATAAGAAAAAAAGGAAATTCCTTTAGCCAGAAAACTCCCTTTAGCCAGCAAGTTTTTGCTTCACCAAATGCATCACCAAAAGATTGCTCTGGTGCCTTAATGACGGTGATCTCAAGGGGAGAGAAGGATGAAGTACAAAAACTGAAGAGGGACATAAAGATGATACATGGTACACGACGACACAGGCTGTGTTGTCTGTATTGTCTTTTGTTTCTCTTTTTCATTTTTTGAATTCATCTGCAGAGGAGGATGATATTTTTCTCCACTACCAATTTTCCTCTCATGGTACCTTCAGCTACTCTATAAAATGGAACGTGGCTTCCTCACAAGGTCCCTTCAGCTGTCCTATGACATGAACCCTGGCCAGTATTTTATGGCCCCTTCAACTATACACCAACTCATGTTTACAAACAAACCGGAGCGCCCGCAGCGCCCCTAGCGGACGCCACTGGCGCCGCGCATGCGCGGTGGGGGTGTGGGCAACAAGCTCGCCGTCGCCCATAAACAAACCATTGAAATGCGATGTTGTCGGCGTTGGTGTGAGTCCCCCTGCCCTTTATTGCTTTCGAATTGTTGATTCTACGTCTTCCTGGCAATGTCTGACTACATGAGCGGCGTCAGCGAAATTAACGAGGCTCGTTACACCGCAAAACTTCGCGTGAATAATCTGACATGCGGCGATTCATTCCGCGTGGACGCCGCAGAATGTACGCTAAAGCCTGACTCACATGATGAGATTTTGCTCGCAATTTTCAGTCGCGAAGTCGCTCGGGCTGCAAAAGCGTGAACCGTAGCTGAGATGGTCGACGTCAATACTGAAAATCGCAAGCAGAATCGGACGAAGTGAATCAGGCATAACAAGTCGGTGATGGCCGCTGGTAACAATAATCAACATCTCCTTGTATCTACTGTTTACGTGGAGCCTGCTTACCAACCTTCAAACTTAAGTCTTTTGAGGCCTGCACTTACTTCTTATCGCAAGTACCGGGCCAACATTTCGTCTACGGGCCGGTGTCGTCTAAAAGAGCAGACGACAAGCAGAAGTGTTTGAAAGAGCAGACGACAGTTCGAACGATCAGACGGCCGTTCGAACTTCAAGACGCACTGAACGTAGTCCGCAGGTGGGCCGTACAACTTGACGGTTTTCCGGCGTTTATGTTGGAACAAAACAAATAACTCTGATGACCACAAGTATCCGTGAATTCAACCCAAAGTGCTTCCCCCCCAAGCAATTGTGGTCCGGCGGCGTCTGGTTTACCATTTTTACAGCACATATCCACGGTCTCGGACGAACCGAGAACATGAAAACTGATCTTCAAACCTTTCTCGACTCTTTTAGTACAGCCCCAGTCGCGGCGGTTTGACGAAAAGGCATGTTTTCGTCAGGTTCCTTTCAAAACAACGCAGGAATACACGCCTCATATGGGGCCTTCCGCCCACAGCCCCAGACCGGAAGTGCGACCGACGCGCCACCACCGCGCCGTGACGTAACAGAGATGAGTTCGTGTATACCACGAAACACATCCTGGCTCCCTATCTTATGGTCCCTTCAAGTACTTCATGAACCGGAATATGGCTTAGGTTTTGTGATTCCTTCAGCTATATTATGACACAATGTCTGGCTTTTACTTCAGGGTCTCTCCAGCTATACTATGGAAACAGAACTTGGCTTCTGCTTTATGGTCCCCTTGTCTACTCTATAAATCAAAACCTGACTTCTGTTTTATGGTCTTCTAATCTACTTCATGAATTGGAATGTGGCTTCAGTTTGATGATCCCTCCAGCTATCCTATGACGTGGATGCCCAACTTCTTTCTCCCGGTCTCTTCAGACATGCCGTAAAATGGAACCCGACTTCAGTTTTATGCTTTGTCTGCTTACACGTGAACCCCTGCTTTAATTTCACGGTCCCTCCAGCTGTACCGTGAAATGGAATCTATTCTCCACCTGCTTCACGTTCCCTTCGGCCCCTGCAGGACGGGCCGCCTGCGCCTGCGCTACAAGGGACCTGACGGACCACTTCCTGCAAGTGGTCCAGTCGGTCATCGGCCAAGAGTCCTCCCAGGAGACGTCCCCATCACCATGGCGGTCAACGCCTTCCGAGGCTTCCTGGACGAGTTCCGCAATGTGTACCAGTCAGAGAGCAAGCCCAAGAGCAAGGTGGGCACTCGCACGTCTCGGGAGACGTCGAAGGCGTCCGTACTTATAGAACTGCGAATATAAAAACAAATGCTGCAGACTTTCAGAAAAAAAAAAAAATTCTGGTAGAAAGTGTTGCCTCATTAGAACCCCCATTGAGTGCTTTTGTACCTTCTCTGCATTTGACGCAACTTCTAAACGTGTGTGATTTTTTCTAAGGGGTATCTAGAACTTCTCTGTAACAACCATATTTTCTAAAAAACAAAATTTTGACTACACTCTGGGACCTACCATATTTATTTGGATTAGAGATTGACTACGAACGTTAGTCAACCCGTATACTAAACAACCCACTGAGAATAAAAAAAAAAAAAGGATACTTGATAGAGGGTGGTTTTTAAAACCGAAAGGGGAAGAAATTTGCACGCGCATTTGTTTGATGGCGTGCCTCTGTTGCAGGTTTAGAAAGCAAGACAAAGTCCCCCCCCCGCCGCCCCAACAAAGCTTGCAAAAGCAGAGTATAGTCATAAACATGCAAAAATACCGACAATATTAGATTTTTAATGCGA
This sequence comes from Ixodes ricinus, assembly GCA_037355805.1. Lineage (NCBI taxonomy): Eukaryota > Metazoa > Arthropoda > Arachnida > Ixodida > Ixodidae > Ixodes > Ixodes ricinus. The sequence continues at coordinate 6,905 of JAZHYW010045501.1, forward strand.
ATAGCATTCTTTGGATACTTCACGCACTTTTCGTCTATGTATCTATCTATCTATCTATCTATCTATATATCTATCTGGCTATCTAACCTCTTACGCCGCGGGTCGATAAATAAATAAAAAAGACCGGCGCCGGCTGGGATTCGAACCGTTGACCCTTTGATCAGCAGGCAGACGCGCTAACCACAGAGCTATGAAGGCAGTCATTCACCGCACTCTAAACATTTGTTTATATCTTTACATAGGACGCGCTTTGCAGCGCTGTCACAGCTACCGGTGCGCGCGCGTTCCATGCACGAGGGCTAGCTCACCCTCTCCCGCGCTCACCCTCTCCCTCTAGCTCACCCTCTCCTGCGCTCGGGAGACCTCTAGCTCAGCCTCACGAGAGCGGAATGAGCCCTCGTGCATGGAACGCGCGCGCACCGGTAGCTGTGGACAGCGCTGTAAGCGCGTCCTATGGTAAAGATATAAACAACCGTTTAGAGTACCGTTGGTTGAGACTAGCTGAGACGCCAGAAAGTCTGGTCGGTACCATTTTGAGTGTTTGTGCGTATGGCGCGTGCTTTGCTCGCCTTCCTAAGTGACACAAACGCACGTGCTGGGCTGCGGAGATCGTGCGCAGGGCTGTGAAAGTGTCAACAAATTTAGAATCGCCTCAAGAGTGGGCTGGCGTATCTAGAGTGTGCCGGCCACCTGACGAACGCGCAAAACTCCGCACCGTTTGATGCTATTCGCATTAACGTAGATAATCATTCCCAAAGGATGGGTTCTGCTGATTTTTTATTTCTGTCTTCTCTCTCATCTTCCCCTCCTAGCTTCTTTTTATTTGTGACATAATCAGTTATCAAATTTAGAAGCTTTGTGTTTGTACATTTCTATAATATTCAACAATGACATTCGTAGTAAACATGTTTCTTAGTGCAATTGGGAATGCACTTTTGAAATATTGAAAATCAGAGTCCGGAAATGATGTAGTCTCCTGGCGTTTTTATCCTCCTCGGAAAACATGGCGGCACTCGGCACATGTAGCAGTGAGGATGATCGGGGAATCGGGGAATCGGACGAGTTTTTTGTAGATACCCGACGATTTCTCAGACTTTGAAAAGGAATTCGTCAAACAGTCTGAACAACTGGGTTTGGTGTCCGTGCACTGTAGTTTTGGTTGTGACTACAGCGGGGCAGCCTTCAGGCAGCCCCGGCACGACACGGCCCCTCACGTCGCCCCGGGCAGTACACTGCATTCTCCTCGACCTCACACCGTTTCAAAGAATTTGAGATTGCTGGAAGGGGCCCGTAAAGAACTTCAACCGTCAGTGAAGTGTCACCTGCCTACAGCGATAGGCGGCGAACGCACAGGGAAGCGCGGTTGATTGCTGGACGCCGGCGAACACGACACTTCGGGTCGAAACGGTCATGCGAGGCGTGAGAGAAACTCGAGTTACAGGACGACTCAGTCTTTTGACGTCACTTGCACTGGCGCGGATCGCGCAGGAACTTCAACTTGCAGCTTTGGAAATTGTTTCGGATAATAAAAGAAATATGATATTGACCGTTTGTGAAAGGAGGAAGCTGTTTGTAACCTGCAATGGACCATAGTTGCCCAACTAAGACTCCGCTGTCAGTTGCACGGGACACATCATTGTCTTAAGGCTCCGTTCACACTCTTGCAACCGAGTACGACCGAGAGAGACGAGACTTGTTAAAACCTCTAAAATTTCTTAGGACGAGAAACACACTGGCATTCTGGTGCCATCTATGCGGTGACCCTGGAACTGCATTTTCACAAGAGCGAAGGCTTTGCGGTATTTCATGAGGTCAAATGTGCGTAATACCTATAAGAAAGACTCGTTTATAACGTTGACAAAAGTTTTTCGAGCCAAGAAAGAAAGGATAATGCGCGAGAGAAGTAGAAAATATGTCGGACCGGCCAAGTTTACACTGCTACCCAATAGATGGTGCCAGTGTGTCCTCTCGCTCTATGAGGTTTTAAGGAACCTGGTTTTAAGAGGTCACAAGAGTGTGAACAGGCGTTTTCGTGACTGGAACCTTGTGTGTATGACTTTTGCCGGTTCAGGATGTATAGAAGGAGGGAACACTGAATAAAGTGGTTAGCTGTGTTTGAGACGCCAGCGCGTTTTTTCCACCCAGTCTCAGGTGGTCTAACAAAATGGTAAACCTACACCAGCTTGCCTGCACCCTAACTGTTTTAATGCGAATAGCATTCTTTGGATACTTCACGCACTTTTCGTCTATGTATCTATCTATCTATCTGGCTATCTAACCCTTACGCCGCGGGTCGATAAATAAATAAAAAAGACCGCGCCGGCTGGGATTCGAACCGTTGACCCTTTGATCAGCAGGCAGACGCGCTAACCACAGAGCTATGAAGGCAGTCATTCAACGCATTCTAAACGGTTGTTTATATCTTACCATAGGACGCTACAGCGCTGTCACAGCTACGGTGCGGCGCGTTCCATGCACGAGGGCTATTCCGCTCTCGTGAGGCTGAGCACGGCTGCTAGCTCACCCTCTCCCGCGCTCGGGAGAGGGTGATGTAGCGGCCGTGCTCAGCCTCACGAGAGCGGAATGAGCCCTCGTGCATGGAACGCGCGCGCACCGGTAGCTGTGACAGCGCTGTAAAGCGCGTCCTATGGTAAAGATATAAACAACCGTTTAGAGTACCGTTGGTTGAGACTAGCTGAGACGCCAGAAAGTCTGGTCGGTACCATTTTGAGTGTTTGTGCGTATGGCGCGTGCTTTGCTCGCCTTCCTAAGTGACACAAACGCACGTGCTGGGCTGCGGAGATCGTGCGCAGGGCTGTGAAAGTGTCAACAAATTTAGAATCGCCTCAAGAGTGGGCTGGCGTATCTAGAGTGTGCCGGCCACCTGACGAACGCGCATAACTCCGCACCGCTTGATGCTATTCGCATTAACGTAGATAATCATTCCCAAAGGATGGGTTCTGCTGATTTTTTTCATTCTCTTTGTAGACTTTTTTTTTTTAGATCATTTATGTCGCGTGGTAAACATTTTTTGGTGCTTTTTTTTTTCTTTGCCGGCTTTGACGTGTAGCTGATAATAATGCACCTTAAAAGTCTGTTTTTTTGTTTTTTTTTCGTAGAACGGAGCACTTAAATTTTTCTGGTTGTATCTTCTCACAGGGCAAGAAGAGGAAACGAAAAAAGAGCTTCATCACAAATTATTGTGAGTGTGGAACTGGAGCCTCACAACACTCCGCATATTTGGCTTCGCATCTGCTCAACTTTAAAGGGTCCTTCGAGGATTATCTCCAATCCTCATTTGAGGGCCAGGGTTTTATTACCATCCTCGAGGGGCCTCCATTACAAATAACCTTCAAAGATTATTCTTAACATTCAACACTGTTCAAGGATTGCCCGTTGGTTGACATTGTTTATTGTTGAGCAACACTTCAACATTGCTCCATCACTGTTCAAATTAATCGGAAGAGCTATATAAAGTGTTATCTAGACAGACTGAGAATATAGCACTGATACGATAACAAAGACTGGCTTCAGTTCAAATTATCTTGTAGTTTGCCTTTCTCTCTTGTTCGTACACCGTTCCTAATTACGACTGACTACCACGTTGAATGCTACGAGCCATCCCAGCCAATCCAGCACAATGAACTTGTCATGTGACTACATGCCCCTATGCATCACAGCCTCAAAGGTCACGTGGACATGTTTACGGCTCTAATAGCCTCAGCTTCAATAGTCGTGAGCGTCTTCTTTGTCATTGTAACAGGAAAAAGTGCATAGTTCATGCTTCTTGTCTGTTTCGATGAACTGTGAACCGACTAGTCCAAATCGATGTTTCGATGCTATTGTTAAAAAATTGCTAGATTGGTATTGTTAAACATTATTCAAAGTTGTTGAGTGTTGGACGACACTGTTCAAAAATTGTCCCAGGACCCCGATGTCATGCCGCAGCAAACTGGTCCCCAGACACTGCAGTGCACTGGGTGTGTGGACAAACGCATGCTTGTCGGTATTGTAGACAAGCAGCTGGTTCGGCAGTTCGTCGCCGCCTCCTTCCCTTTGTCTCAGGAGCACCGCGCCACGCCTTTCTCGCTGGTCGTGGATCGCCATCCCGACCGCGCAGTGCAGGCTCCGTGGCAACTCCATGCGGCTCACCAACGTAGGCCTGGTTCATGCTGCTGCGGGTCACAGGGACATTTCTTTTGACGGACAGGGATCGCACAGGCCTGTTTCATGTAGGGTCAAGCGGTGACGCATGCGATCGCGAGTCGTCATGCTGATCAGCATGGTAGTGACGAATAAATGACGCATTAACATAGTGGTGTCACTCTCTTTGCTGGGCCGACCGGATTCCTGCCCCATAGCCAACAATTGTTGCTGACGGCACATTTACGGTCGTCGCGCACATTGAGTCATACCCTTTCTAGGCTGCACTGAAACAATGGACTTCTGGCACTTGGTTTCAAGTGTGCTCAGCTGTAACAAAATGCCGTTCCATTCCCCGCCTGACCTGTCCAAACTTACAAGGCCCTGGCCAAAGGTGGCCCCGATAAAACGGAACTGAGAGTGCGACTGGGCGCAGGTTGCAAGCTGACGTGCCACAAGAAGTGCTACCAGAAGGTGCTGGCAGACGCCAATATTCTCAGGTGTAGGCAGCATTGCATCTCAATGTGGAACAGTAAAGTGTAGAGCTAAAACGGTAGCCACGCTTCTCAAATAACGACGTCACCCATTTTTTGAGCATCGTTGTTGCTGTTAATAAGGTTTCATTGAAATTTCCAGGAAATAGTAGAAATTTCACTTCACATATGAGAGCCTTAGGTTCCTTGTGAGTCGTCTTAGGATGACGAAGAATTTCAGAATTTTCTTCCTCCAATGCCAGGAACAGTTCACGCATGGTGACATGACGCCGACCTGTGTCGACACTACACCCATGGCTTGAACGCCAATTACCCCCGCTCCACGCCGAGCTCTAAAATGGCTGAGCTTGCCCAGGGGAAATCGGGAGTGCGTTCGGTTCTCAAATCATCTTCGATGAACTTACTTGTCAAGACCGATGGCCGGGCTTCTGTCTCAACAGCGATGCAATAAAGCAGTGTAGCTATAGGCCCGAAACAACGCACACTACCGAAAGCATTGTTTCTTCCGTTACGGTTACCATCGAAGGGCAACAGGATCCGCAACACGAAAGTAACTGGGAAAACGAGTTCTTGGAGGCAAGGCGAAGAAATTGGGAGTTGGGGGAACCCTTTGGGATACCCCGCGTTTTTTAGGGACCTTAGGCCCTACGTGTTGAAGCACGAGAGGCTGCAGTTCGGGAGACGGACCCGCCGACACCTTCGGTTCCTTTTGTCCTCCGGCCAGCAGGGCGCAAGGTGCTCACGTGCCCCTGGGGCGCCTGGTGAGCGAGGAGGCGCATCCCTGTGTGTGAACGCCCATCGCGCTGGCAGAGATGAAGGGCCCCCACGTGAGTGGCATTCACCGTGGTGCGGGCATCACCCTCCTGCTCAACCAGCTTAAGCAGGACATGGACGACGCAAGACCCGCACCTCTTCCCAAGCGCTTCCCAGGCGTAGCGCACGCTAATGTTTTCTCGTGTCCTACACTCGTTTCACATGCCTTGTGGCCCGGTTGTGCCAAGCGCACAGCGCTTACCAGAAATCACTGACACAGTTGACTGTATTCTAAGCTCCAGTTCTCTGTCTTTGCCAGTTACGACCAGACGTCAGAAGCCTGAATTCTGGCGTGTCAGTTTCTTCGTAGTTCTTCAACGTCCGCGTTCTGAATGCGTAATAAATGTGACATTGCAGACCCTAGTTATAAGCGACTGGATCAGATCCCATTCATTGTTGATCGCCACCTTTGCCATGTTTGCTGGAATGCTGAATCACTACAGACGTTTTAGTTTACTTAATAGCGCTATTGCCACAGTGAGTGTCGTTTCAGGACTTGCCTTCTCAAATATTCTTTTTGTTGCCGCTGTTCCCACCGTATTGGGGAAGTTTGCCGCGACCAGGTTCAGTTCGCCAGGTCGGAGAACGGGGATACCGGTGCAGTATCGCGGTGAAAACTGAAAATGAACCTTTTTGGGAAAGCCCGCAAATTCACAAATAGTTCAGCAAATGCGAAGGTAAAATGTACACCAGATATTGTTGCGCTAGTAGATGGGGTTTAGAACAAGTAATATTGATGATGTTGCGTTGATACCTAATCCTGCGTGATAGTTTTACGCCACTTGCGCTATCAATTGGAAGGCAATTGATTGACTACCGTTGATGTGTTGATGTCCGCTATTTGCCTGTCATTATCTAGATTTGTTCCAGCTTGCAATGAGTTGACATTCTGAATTAAATGTAGTATTATTATTATTGTTGATAGTTCCTCACATTTTTTTCTAATATGTTAGTCTGTAAAATTTTAATTATAATATACCGTATAAACTGAAAGTCTAAACTTGTGTACTTTCGGTAGAGCATATCTTAGTTGTGAGAAGTGAGGAAGGACAGAGAGCTCTGTCGTTAATCAATAAAAGAGCCGTGACATCCATCTTTTAGAGACTTTTCAGTATACCTCCATGAAACCGACACGTCCCGTTTGAGTAAAGATAGAAATGTTACAATTTGCTTGTGCAGACCCAGGACCCCGAGACCCATGGTGGCATTCTCATGGAACGAAGAAATCAAGCCACCTGCTCACCACGATCTTTTGAGAGACCACGTTCACTCACAGGTATAAGCCTTTTCAACCCCGGCCACAGCATTAGAACCACCATGGGAGATTGCTATAGGCCCAGGGGATGAAGGGGGTCCCGTCCTGACCCCCTTGATTTCTGCATGTAAAATGGTGGCGTAAAACGGGCGAGAGGGGGAGAGTTCAAACATATGTAGCACGCTGACCGCCCGTACCTGACCCCCTCAGGAAATTCCCGTAATCCGCCCTGATAGGTCGGCACTGAAAGGAACCGCCCGACCGAAGAACCGAGCTAATGGCGATCACCGCGCCGCCACTTTTTCTGCCGCTGTACATTGGGAACTGCACGTACTGATAGTTTCTGCTGTGACCGTTCTATTTTGCTTTAATCGGCTATTTTTGGCGTCGAAACATATAATGTGTAGGAAGGGCTTTTTAGATGTTAACCCCGTCCGCTGTTGACGCATCGCGATTACTTGAAATTAGGACTATTTGAAATCACCGGTGAGACATGGTTGTGTAAAAACAATATTAATTAGCAAAAAAACCTGTGTTTTTTGGAAGATTTCAGAAATATCACGTGTTCGTTATTTTTGTACCGATCTCCAATAAAAGTTCCTACAAAAAGAGTTTTTCCATTTGTTTTATGCAAAACATGCTTTCGTAAAGCCTTTATGCATCTGCAGTATGAAATGTATCATGTGGTGCTATACAGACTTAGGCCTGGTTCTGATGGATGCCAGCGTCTATGTGTTTCAATGGTGGTGAGTTTCTGGTCCATGTTTAGTAATGCTACTGTGCTTATCTTGATTCTCTACATTGTGCTTAATACCAATAGGGTTTGCTTGTTTCCCTTTGTATTTGATACCATTACACTTTCCATGAATGCTGCAAAACCTAGTGCCTTTCTCTCCTACCCTGAAAAGCATGATGATTGTAATTTCGGGCATTGGCCACGGGGAAATGTCCAGCTCTGCTGGAGTTTATTTTGAGAATGTCAGTGTGGTTGCGGCTATTTTCGGATGAGGAATGCATAATGGTATAACTAATAGTGTCATAGTCTGGTGTCTAGTAATTTCCTGCAACGGGTTTTTACGCCTTGACTTAGTGTCTTTTTTTTTTTTTTGTGGTGTTTTTCCGTGCAGGTGGCCCAGTACCAGAATTCAAACCGATAGTCGTTTTAGCCGCCAATATTTGTTTATACCCCTGTACTCCTCCGCATCAACAAGAGGTCTGAAGCACAAGACATTTCTGACTGTGTCAACAAGCAGACCATGTGGTGTCCTCCGTTTTCTGCAAATTCGTATAGCAATTGCTACGGCGTACAAACGACCGAATGAGAGCTGCGTGTTGGCAAGAATTACCCGCAGTGTGTGACCCAACAGTTCAGAAACCCAGTATGCTCACATATATTGTGCAGTTTATTATTGTTCTCCAACCTGATTGAAAGCGCGAGTGTCACGACAGTACCTTCTGTTGTGCGATCTAACCACAACCTGCGGTTCAGAATGTCAGTAACTAGTAACCAGCCAGTATAAAACTTCCACCGCACCTGAACTAGCCTACTGTAATATCCTGTATTGGGTCATTAAAACCCCACTCACGCTGAACGGCAGTGTGCGGCGGGGGCTGTCTCAGCGGTAACGCTATATAACAATAAATGCTCGCGAGAGTAATATATTTACTCATCGCCAAGTCCGTCACTGGCACACTTGCGATGAGATGCACCGCCGGTTGGCACGCGATCACAAACGCTTGTTTCGGTGAAAGCATGTTTCGTAAAGCCGCTTTTGCGATCTCTTCTGCTGCGCGCCCTAGCCTAGAAGCGGTAGCATTTCTTTTTTTTTTTCTAACAGGCAGCTAACACTGTTCTCATAGGGTAGACAATCTCTTAATGTCCTTCCAGAAACAGGAAGGAGTGGTGAGATTTCAGTGTTGCCACCGACGGCAGGAGTGCCTGTCTTCAGCTGAGCACTTAAGTTGGTCTGGCCACCGTCTGTGGAAAGCTCCTTGTTGGGGCACCCATCGGGTAACCGGACGTGCCCTGAAGCGAGGCTCCGGCCATCGGACGACCCGGGCACGTGCCAGTATCGAGGCCGCAGAGCATCCAGGGGGGGGCTATATGTGGAAATGCATATAGAGGGGTGGGACATTCTGCCGAAATGGCTCTTTCCTGGCCGCGCTGTTGCAGCAGTTGCGGCCCGGTGCACCATATCTGTGAACAGCTGAAGTAAGTTCAGGACACTTGAACGACATCGACAAAGCCCGGACTAACGGCCAGGTCAGTCACCAAGTCGTCAGCAGGGCTTAGCACCCTAGCGCTCCCTCCAGGGTGAGACAGATGCGCTTTTCCTTGTGCCCCAAATGTCGCACGTTGTAAGGGAACCACAAAGCAACCCCTTACGGCGATAGCTGCTATGGGCCTCCTTCCCACTCACTGGAAATGACGTCCGTTGCTGGTGTTGTAGCTGGCGATGTAGGGCGTGTGTCGTCGATGTTGCCGTAATCCTTCGAAAAGATTGCCTGCCGCCTCTCGGCAAGAATTGAACCTGGGTCCGTTGCTCTGCGAAGCGGGGAGGCGTCACGACTGAGCTTCGCCGCAGCGTCAGCGAAACCGTCCGATGCTCAGGGGCTTTTGTGGTATCCGACGCCTACGACGCGCCTGCCCGGCAAAAGACAAACAGCCGACAACAAAACGTCGTTGTAGCACTGTCAACGACAAGGGCTCGGCGAGGAGACTCTGCTATGCGTGCTCTCTGAACAGAAAAAGAATCAAAAGTGTTCGTGACAAATGGTCAAATGTTTATTTCTGGCTTCACACCATATTTTTTTGTGCACCCCGAGCAGTGCACAAACGGGGATGCGAGTGCCTCAACGAGCCATGCTGACTTGTTGCAGCTATCGCTGTGACTGTACTGCAGGATTATCACGCGATCTGCTCGATTTTTTTGTCACTCGTGCAATTCTTTTCGCTTTTGAGCAAATGCCCCTCTATTATATGTCAAATATTTTGCGAAGTGCCATCATTGTCCCTTTATGCTCCCGATACCTCTTGACTCAGTGGTTCTTGAAATGGGGTCCCTTGAATGCCTCCCCAGGCCTCTGATAGCCCTCAGCTGTCAGTTGGGCTGAGCAACAAAACTATTTTTCATTGATGCTAGCTGTCCCACGAAGCTAGAATGGGACCAAACTATGTAGCGCCGAAAGTGAGCAGGGTTGACTATTTTCCTGCCTCTTGAGCTTCGGTTAAGCCTCAAACTTTACCTTAGTCTATGCATAAATCAGCTTTGGTAAACTGGCGATCGGAAGTGAACATGGTAACACGACAGCTCCGTCCTCTGTCAGAAAGCTTGTTCCTTCCTTTCATCTATATTCTCTTGAAGCTGATTTTCATCGAATGTAGTGAAGCAAAGTCTAAGCACGCTTGTCTCACAGTTGTTACTACAGACATCTGAGATACTGTAAGGTGAAGATACTTCGACGCGGTGAAAATATTTTCCCATAAAACAGATTTCAACACGGACGGAGTTTTACAGCAGTAGAGTCATGTCTCAATAATACGCACCTTCGTCAATAGCTGATACCTCGCTACATAGACAGCATAATTGGAGACAAATAGGCAAATACAGACTTTTTGTCCCGTTTTTATTGACTACTCACATTACGAAATCGCCTTCTGGGGAAATGAAGGTGTCCATATTAACGAGGCACTGACCATGCCAGGAACCGCTCGTAGTGCTGGTGCCGAGCTGTCGACGCCGCACCAGATTCTTTTCCGGGGCAGTGGAAGCTAAAGACTTCCCGACTGCGTGTTGTGTTAGTCAGCCTTCCTGCTTGCGTTGAACCCGATGGCGGCCATCTTCCCCAGCCAATGGGCATGCGGGATGAAGAAGAGGAGCTGGGTGCTACGCAGCAGGTGATCGAGAACCCTGCATGATAGGAGCAAGTGGGTGCCTTTCCAGTCTACTCCTCGTCAGCTTTGCGCATGGCTTACACGCGCCAGCTCAGGCTCACAGACGCACTCCTCGTCGGCTATACTAGAGCCACCGAATGCTCTTGAGACGCTGCATTTGGCATAGCGCAAGACGGGCCCTGGTCAAGGCCCCGCCGAGCAACATTGGCTGCCCCCATTTCTTTGGTATGATTAGCTCAGCCCCTTCCCTAACGTTGACGCAGCCCTCGAGTCCAATAAATGCCCAGAGTCCGTGCCCAAACGACGGTGAAGTCGGATAACTGGCGCAGCACCTACTAGATGGTGCGCAGTTTTGAAAAGGGTCTATGAAGGCTTGCTCTGCTTGGTGTCCTGGCAAACCCAGTAGGGTTTTGTCCCCTAAAATGATCTTGTTTCAATGGCACATGTCTGTTTCATCTTGAATCACACATAATGGCCTCTTGTAGGATTGTACAACTCATAAAAACAGTTATGGCAAATGGCTAGGCAGTCGTGTTGCATACATGAAACATTCTAAGCGTCACAAACATTTGGCGTTACTTTGTGTGTTTCCATACTCCTACGTTCACAGTGCTCTTCACCAGATGGTTTAACGCACACCATGTGTTCGTAGAATGAAGCGATACTATACCGCTAATCGGACTGATAAAATCCTGGGGATCTTCAGATCCTTTTGTACTCCCGAGCTCGCTCTCCGCTCAGTGTGCACAGGCGGTCGAGCTCCTCAGCCTGGCTGGCCTCGCTCCTCCTCGCCGACGCCCTGCGTCACATTACACTCCCCGTTAACCAACGAGCGTTGAGCACCCTTCTCCTCTCCCACCTGTCAACCAATCTTGTGCTTGTTCCGATGCAGGGGTAGTACAGCTACCTGTTTACCTGCACCAGACAGAGTGAGCCCGGCAGCATCAGCAGATCCCGCGCGGGCGTAGGTGGGCAGTGACGTCCCAGAACCGTGTAAATCGGTACGCGGATGCAATCGGCAACTGCAATGCGATGTTCTCGATGCCGGCGTAACCGGAGAGAAGCATGCAACACCGACGTGTCGGCCAGTGATGGCCCGCTCATATTTACTGGCTGTTGTGCAGACGCGGCGATGAATGGTAGAGCGTTACGTTCTGTATCCGCTGCAAGAAACCATGCGCGTGACCGTGAGAAGAGGCCCGCCGTTCTTTCGCTTCGCTCGCCTACAATTGAAGCAATCGCCATCTCGAAAATAAAGTGGCAAAGAAATTGCCGAACGAACACGTGGAGTCCTACGATGCACGAACGCGAGCACATACCTCTTCTCATCATGAAACCAAGACCTCAACCGTGCCAGCAAAAAGTCTGCAACGCTATCTGGAATATTGAGACTACAGAAATAAGGTCACTCTGCTACAGTGCGCGAACTGCAACTGTCGCGTACCAACAACTTCACCGTCTACTTGCCTCGCTAAATGTGCCTCTGGCTACTCCAGCCTTCATACCCCTAATCTTTCATGCTCTGTTATGCATGATTGTGACCCTTAATTACCTGCGCGGGCAAATGTCACGATGATTCGCAGCGTCCGGCAGCTTCAAAGGCGGATCAAATTCACAAAGCCCGTTTGCGGCACTTGCTACGATTAGGAAAGACCAGGACGGCGCTTAAGCGAACTGTACGCACACTAAAATAATGCTGGCCGGTAGCCATGAGCGCCCAGCCCGGGAATGGCGCTGGTTACCAGGAAAACCTGTGCGGCGTCGCCTCACACCGCAGCCGTTGAAGCACCTATTGCATTCACACAAGGGTGACCCGCGGTCCCCCTGAGCAAAGTATTTGCTGTCGTCGTGGAGCCTCGCGGCCATTGCTTTTATTCAGGCTTCAGCTTTATCTGGGCTTGCACGGAGTGCTGAACCACCTAGCCAAAGAATGTTTCACGTTAAAATACTGAACATTGCCTTAACTGAGCAGGAAAGATTGTCGTGTAATTTTTCTTTTGTACTAGCCTCTTGTGGATCACGCAGCGCATTCTAGGTTTTCATTTTGACAGACCCTGAGCTGCTCGTGAATGACATCCGGGGATTTCCCTTCCAGACGACTGGTGCAATAATGCAGTTATCAGTGGCAGAACTGCCGCGTCCAATTATGCCTAAGCACCTGTGCCAGAACGACCAGCCTGACAACATGCTGCCCTTGAAAGTGCTGTTGCACTTATGCAGAATTTGCAAGCGCAATGTCTGCATCGAAAGGGACCCTGTTCCCGAAAAAGGAAACTGAAAGTGTCTGGCATGCAACATTGTTGGCCGATGCCACTGTAAATTTAAGGTACAGTACAGTTTTTCTTTTTTTATGCCTAAGCACCATGTGCAAAGAGGCTATGCGGAATATTCAAATTTTCCAAATATCGTGGTTTCAAATCAATTTTACGTTTGAAGGATAATTAGCCTCCAAATGAACTGCAAATGTTCATGCTTTTCTAGTGCTGATGCCGCGGGCTCGCCTTTGGAGGCGTCTCCTCCAAGCCCAAAGTGCAGTGCGTGAGAGAAGTCGGCCACCTGTGGAGCGGACACAGCGATCTTCGTGACCCTCGTCGCCGCAGAAACGCAGCTGCAGCGTCTTAGGCGAAAAACACACTTTCAAGCTAGAATGAGTGTGCGCGCGTGCCTGGTGTATTAAAAAAGATAGAAACTTCTTGATTGTTGATATTACATTGCAGTGAAATCTTCAGCACTTAACTGTATTATGCATAGGGTATATGTTAGGCAAGTTGACATTCTAAAAGCTGCGTTCATTATTTCTGTTTTTTTTAATGCGACACAGCATTCTTTGGACACGCACTTTTCTGCCTATGTATCTATCTATCTATCTATCTATCTATCTATCTATCTGGCTATCTAACCTCTTACGCCGCGGGTCGATAAATAAATAAAAAAGACCGGCGCCGGCTGGGATTCGAACCGTTGACCCTTTGATCAGCAGGCAGACGCGCTAACCACAGAGCTATGAAGGCAGTCATTCACCGCACTCTAAACATTTGTTTATATCTTACCATAGGACGCGCTTTGCAGCGCTGTCACAGCTACCGGTGCGCGCGCGTTCCATGCACGAGGGCCAGCTCACCCTCTCCCGCGCTCACCCTCCCTCTAGCTCACCCTCTCCCGCGCTCGGGAGACGCTGCGGTCATGCTCAGCCTCACGAGAGCGGAATGAGCCCTCGTGCATGGAACGCGCGCGCACCGGTAGCTGTGACAGCGCTGTAAAGCGCGTCCTATGGTAAAGATATAAACAACCGTTTAGAGTACCGTTGGCTGAGACTAGCTGAGACGCCAGAAAGTCTGGTCGGTACCATTTTGAGTGTTTGTGCGTATGGCGCGTGCTTTGCTCGCCTTCCTAAGTGACACAAACGCACGTGCTGGGCTGCGGAGATCGTGCGCAGGGCTGTGAAAGTGTCAACAAATTTAGAATCGCCTCAAGAGTGGGCTGGCGTATCTAGAGTGTGCCGGCCACCTGACGAACGCGCATAACTCCGCACCGTTTGATGCTATTCGCATTAACGTAGATAATCATTC
>JAZHYW010045502.1:0-20838 GCA_037355805.1 Ixodes ricinus
ACATTGTTTACTGTTGAGCAACGTTTCAACATTGCTCCAACACTGTTCAAATTAATCGAAAGAGCTATATAAAGTGTTATCTAGACAGACTGAGGAAAGCACTGATACGATAACAAAGACTGGCTTCAGTTTTCAAATTATCTTGTAAGTTTGCCTTTCTTCGTCCTTGTCTGCACACCGTTTCTAATTACGACTGACCGCATTGAATGCTACGAGCCATCCCAGCCAATCCAGCACAGTGAACTTGTCATGTGACTACATGCCCCATGCATCGCAGCCTCAAAGGTCACATGACATTTACACGGCTCTGGGTCAGCTTCAATAGCTCGTAAGCGTCTTCTTTGTCATTGTAACAGTTAAAAGGGCATAGTTCATGCTTCTTGTCTGTTTCAATGAACTGTGAACCGACTAGTCCAGACCGATGTTTCGATGCTATTGTTAAAAAAATTGCTAGATTGGTATTGTTAAACATTATTCAAAGTTATTAAGTGTTGGACGACACTGTTCAAAAGTTGTCCCAGGACTCCAATGTCATGCCGCAGCAAACTGGTCCCAACACGCGTGCAGTGTGCTCCCTCCTCTGTGGACAAATGCATGCTTGTTTGTAGACAGGCAGTTGGTCTATAGTTCAATGCCGTCTCCTTCCCTTTGTCTAGGAGCACTGCGGCCACGTCTTCTCGCTGGTCGTGATCAACATCCCGACTTCGTGCGAGGTCTGCAGCAACTCCATGTGGCTCACCGAACGAGGGCTCGTCTGCCAAGGTAGGCCACAGGGACATTTCTTTTACGGACAGGATCCCCAGGTCTGTTTCATGTGGGGTCGCTGCGACGCGTGACGTCAGTGTCGCGCGTCAGCGTGAAGTGACGTAATAATGACGCACGATATCGTGGTGTCACGTCTTGGGGTTGGATCAACCTTCCTGCCTCCGTAGCCACAATTGTTGCTGATGGCACATTTAAGGCCGCTGCTACCGAGTCGTACCCTTTCGAGCTGCATTGAACAATGGGATCTCTGGCACTTACTTGGTTTCAAGTGCATAGAAATAAATGGGTAAATAAAAATGTGCCGTCCTGTCCCCGCCTCAATCTGTCCAAACTTTTATGCGTTCTCGCTCGTGCCGTGTCTCGAGCAAACAGAAACTGAGAGTGCGACTTCCCCTCGGGGTGCAGGCTGCAAGCTGACGTGCCACAAGAAGTGCTACCAGAAGGTGGCCTCTTCGTGCAGAGACGTCAACATTCTCCAGGTGAGTGCATTGCATCCTGTCGTGGAACAGTAAAGGTAGAGCCAGTAAGCGAGCCACGCTTCGAAATAACGATGCTTCACCCATTTTGGAGCATCGCTGTTGCCAGTTACTTAAAGCTCTATCTGAAATCGCCGGAAATAGTAGTACCCACTTTTTAAGGCGAGAGCCTTATATGTCTCTTAGAGTTGTCTTAGGGATAACGTAAGAGACCCTGTGAATTTTCTTCCTCCTGGAATACTAGAACAGTTTTACGACAGAGTGACATGACGCCACCTGTGCTTCCCAACACTATACCCACGGCTTGAACGCCTATTGCCCCCGCTCCCACGCCAAACTCTAAAATGGCGGCGTCCACGAGGAATTTGGGGAGTGCAAGTGCCTCTTCGGGTTCTCAAACTTTTCTATCTCGATGAATCCCCATTTGTCAAGACTGATGGCCGGGGCTTCCTGTCTCGACAGCGATGCAATAAAGCAGTGTAGAAGTTTACAGGCCTCGTAAACAGTAACGCACACAGTAACGAGCATTTGGCCTACGGTTACGCATCGAAGTGTGGCTTAGATCCGAAACAATGGTGCTTAAACTGGGAAAACCTGTTACTTGGAGGCAAAGGCGGTCGGGAAAATTGGGCAGTTGGGGGAACCCTCGGGGGTACCCCTGCGTTCCTAGGGACCCTGTTTGAGGGCCCTGCTTTATGCATAGCTTATTTAAACGCTGCAGTTAGAGAGGGACCTGTAGAGACGGACCCATTGGCTGACCTCTCGTCCCTTTTGGTCCCCCGAAACCAGCAGGGGCGCAAGGTGTTTGGCGTGCCCCTGGGGCGCCTGGTGAGCGAGGAGGTGCGCATCCCCGTGGTGGTGGAACGCCTCATCACAGCCATAGAGATGAAGGGCCTCTACGTGGAGGGCATCTACCGCAAGTGCGGCATCACCTCCCGGCTCAACCAGCTCAAGCAGGACATGGACGACGGTAAGGCCCGCACGGCCCTTCCTAAGCGTCTCCGTATGCTGTAGAAGTGGACGCTAATGTTTTCCTTCGTGTCCCACACCTCGTTTCATGTCTTGTGGCCCGGGTTTTGTGCCAAGCGTACAAGCTTTTACTTCAGAAACACTGATAATAGTTGATCAGTCTTCTAAGCCTCCAGTTCCTCTTTATCTCGCTAGTTACGACCGTACGTCTGTAGCCCGAACCTCGATGTGCCGTCTCTTCGTGCCTCAACGCCGCCTGTGCCTCTGAATGCGTGCCAAAATGCGACATTGCAGATCCGTACGTCTGTAGCCCGAGTTCAATGTGCTGCTCTTTGTGCCTCAACGCCCGTCCGTGCCTCTGAATGCGTGCCGAAATGCGACGTTGCAGATCCGGAAGGCGTCGACCTGGACTCGTATCCGATTCACGTGCTGACGGCCACCCTCAAGGCGTTCTTCCGCGAAATGCCGGAACCGCTCATGACGTTCGAGCTCTACGACAGTTACTTACTGGCCACAAGTGAGTGTCATCTCTGGTGACTCTGCCTCTCTCAACATTCCCTCTTTTGTTGGGCAAGCGCTGGGGTTCCCATCGTATTGGGGGTAAGTTTGCCGTGAGTAGGTCTAGTTCGCTGTGTCGGAGAACGGGGGGGATAATGTCGGGGCGTGCACCGATGGTGAAAACTTGGGAAATGTTAACCTTCTGGGAAAGCCTGCAAATTAGCAGATAGTTGAGAAAATGCACTCAAAAAGATGTACCACCCGTATATTAATAAATGCAGCAGATGGGGGTCGCAGAAATGTGCGACATTGACGCATGTGTTTGAATACCTCCAATCCTGCGTGGATAGCTCTACTACGGCCACTACTATCAATTGGAAGGCAACTATCAGTTGACTATTAGTTGATGGAAGACAACCATCATTTGGCCTTAGCCGTCAATTCAGATTTGTTCCAGCTTGCAGTGAGTTGACATTCTGAAGTTAAGTGTATTATTATTATTGTTATTGTTGATAGTTCTCGGCATTTTTTTTTTTCTACCAATTTAGTCTGTAAAATTTAATTATAATAGTCTGGGACGAACTGAAAGCCCGAACTTGTGCACTTTCGGTAGACATATCTTTAGTTGTGAGAAGTGAGAAGGACAGTGAGAGCTCTGTCAGTTAATCAATAAAAGAGCCATGACATCCAGTATCTTTAGAGACTTGCTTTCAGTGGTTCTCCATGGGAACCGATATGTCCCACTTTGAGGCAAAGATAGAAATGGTTACAATTTTTTTGTGCAGACTTTCAGGACCCCGAGGAACGTAGCAAGCCATCTTCATGGAAACGAAGAAACTGCCACCTGCCCACTACGACCTCTTTGAGAGACTGGCGTTCTCCACCTTGCCAGGTGTGCTTCCTTTTAACCTTCGGGCCAACGTTACTAGAACCACTCAGTTGGAAAACTGCCATAGGGCCTGCATTGAAAAAATTACACCATCTTCCCGAGAGGAAACATGAAGTGATGCGGAGCATCGTGTTGGTTCCGAGGAAAAAGTCAGCTGCGTGCTGACGTCGAGACATGGCGCCACCGACTGCCCTAAGCGTCACGCCCTACGCGAGCCTTCGTCGCGGCTCGCGGCAGAGAAACTTGGAACGCTGCCGCTCGCCGTTTATTTTTTTTCACACTTGAAGGAGAGGAGACTAGAGTAGGAGAGTTGCGCGCTCGCGCGCGGTGTGAGGAGAAGCGAACGCACGCGCAGTGCACGCAGCTGGTAGAGAGAGAGAGCGGAGAGATAATGCTGTAGCTGTTGGAGAGAGGGAAGGAGAGAGTTGCGCATGCATAGTGTGAGTGCGAACTACAAGGCAGCGGGACATAGACCCGAGGCAAGAGATGCTTTGCATCTAAAGAGTGGAACCGGCCCGCACTCGAAGAACCGAGCCACATGGCGATCGCAACACCGCTTCTTTCTCCGCAGTGGCCACTCGGGGAACTGCACGCATTGATAGCGTCTGCTGTGAAAGTTCTATTTTGGCTTTAATCGGCTATTTTGGCGCCGAAACATATACAATAGAAGGGTTTTGGGATGCTAACCCCGTCCGCCCGAGCGACGACCAGCGACTACTTTGAAATTAGGACTGCCTGAACTCACCGGTGAGACATGGTTGTGTAAAAACAATATTAATTGTGTTGCAAAACCTTGTAAGCTAAAGATTTCAGAAAACATCATGCGCCTGTTATTTTTAGGCATGGGCGAATAGAGGATTTTGGGTCCGAATCGAATTCGGAGCTGAATAGTGATTTTGGCCTGAATAATTTCAGATCGAATAGTTCGAATAGTACAAGCAACAAATACCACAAGGTATGTTTAAACTATAGTTTTATATTTGCCCTTATTTGGTATTAGAAGTACCGTAATTGTTAATTTCAAGTGTATTGAGTTCGGAGCATGAAATGGTCAAAATGGTCAGAAGCCTGTGCCACCTAGCCGGAAATCCAAGCCAGAGTAAGTCAAACCCGTTTATATCGAACTCGCAAAAAAACGTCTACCAGTTCGGCATAGCGGGCAATTCGATATAAAAGTTTTAATGAATTTGACTCAAAAATCCACTTTCTGCTGAAATATTACACAATGAAGTAGTCCTGCATCTTCTGCTGCGTTTTCTTTATAGCATCCGCGAAACGATATTTTGCTACGCTATCGACGGACTCCAAAAATGCTGTGGCCGCTGTCTTTATATTCGCGCATTAGCGCCGAACTATGCCGAGAGCACGTAGCACGTCCGAGCAGGACCACCTTCTCCTGCAGAGCGCCGCTTGTGCTCTGCAAGTTGGCTTTCCCCTACGATCGGCGGCTGCGTTGGGGAAAGCCAGCTAGCAGAGCAGCTGTCTTTTTTATTCCAAGCGGCCACGTCAACTACCCGGGAAAAAATTCTCTTTGCGGACAAAGCGGGGAGAGGGGAGCACGGAGCATGCTCTCTCCGCTCCTCCGCAAAGGATATTTTTCTCTTCTCCAAGCAATCAGCGCACCCGCCAAAAAAAAAAAAAGAAAAAAAAAGCCAGCGTGCTCTGCAAGTTGGCTTTCCCCCAAATCGGCCGCTGGCGTTCGGGGAAAGCCAGCTTGCAGAGCAAAACGGCGCTTCTTGGCAGTTCGATATACTTGGTAGCGGCTGCTATTTTTGTTCGATGCAACCATAGTTTTTGCATATATATTATCACTGTAACACTACTGTGCACAATAATTGTTCGATATAAGAAATAATTCGATGTAAACGGGCTTGATATGGGCTTGACTGTATTTAGAAAGGTCGAATAATTGATTTTTGTCGAATAATTCGATTTTTTGTACGAATAATCCGATTTTTGTCGAATACTTAAATCTCGATTCGAAGCGTAATGCGCGAATAGAACAGAATTCGATTGGCTATTCAGATAACCGAATATTGACGCCTAGTTATTTTGTACCGATCTCCGATAAAAGTTCCGTGCTAAAAGAATTTCTTTTCCGTTTGTTTTTACGCAAAAACATGCTTTCGGAAAGCTCAAGGTGACCGCAGAAAGTAAAGAAAAATGAATAAGGCTGGCGCTCGTTATCGTATTTAGCTCGGGTTTCGATGGATTGCCAGCGGCCAAGCCCAGGTTTCAACCGGTGAGTTTCCCAACCCAGAGTGATTTCTAGTAACGTTGCCTCGATGCTTATCTTGGATTCTCATATTGCAGTTTAATACTCATTAGGGTTTGCTTGCTCTCTTTTTATTTGATACCGGCCACACTTTTTCCAAGGAACGCTGCGAGCCCTGGGTGCCTTTCTCTCCTACCCTGAAAGCGTTGCCGCATGATTGTATCACATTGGGCCACGGGGGGAACCCTAGGGTCATTGGAGTTTTAGTTTTGAGAATGTCGGTGTGGTTGCAGCTTTATTTTCGGATGGGAGAATGCACACTACCAAGTAATCTAACAGTGCTCGTTAGTTCTGGTGTTCAGTACCTCTCGTAACGGGTTTTACATGCTTGACTTAGTAGCCTTTTGTTTTGTGTGTGTGTGTGTTTCTTCTCGTGCCCAGGGTGGCTCAGCACCGAGGAATTTAACCGGATGTCGCCCCGAGTCGCTGGCCATCGTGTTTGCCCCCTGCATCCTCCGCACCAACAAGAGGCTCCAAGCACAAGACACCCTGGACTGTGTCAACAAGCAGACCATGTTAGTCTGCCTCTGGCAAAATTCACGTTAAGCTAGCAAATTGCCACGAGCGTGCCAAAACGTAGGCCGTGTAAACGGAGAGCCCGTGTGTTGGCAAGAATTCACCTTACAGGTGTGTGACCTAAACAGTTCAAAAACCCAATATGCTCACATATATATTGCAGTTTTAGTGTTCTGCAACCTGATTGAGTGCTACGGAGCAGTCGCTTGTTGTACCTTCTGCCAAAAGGATCACAATCAGCCAGCCTGCGGTTCAGAATGTCATGGAATTAGTGAAATCGAGCTTAGGGGAGCTTCCACTGCACCTGAACTAGCCTACTGTAATATCCTGTGGTCATCGCCCAAACCCCACCTGCCGCCGCCGGAAATTCGTAAAAAAAGTGGGGCGGGCAATACCTCAGCGGGACGAGCGCTATACCAGCAAATGCTCACGAGAGAATATTCCTACTATTGCCAAGTCCGTTACTTGCATACGCGAGATGAACACCGCCGGTTGGCATGCATCACTTACGCTTGTTTCGTGAAAGCATGTTTCTAAAGCCGCTATGTTCCCTTCGAATTTATGCGCCCCTCAGCCTAGAAGCGGTAGCGTTTCTTTTTTCTAACAGGCAGCTAACACTGGTCTTATAAGGTGAGACCAATCTCTTGAATGTCCTTTCAGGAACAGGGAAGGAGTGGTGAGATTTCAGTGTTGCCACCGATGGCAGGAGTGCCTGTCTTCAGCTATACTTAAGTTGGTCTGGCAACACCGTCTGTGGAAAGCTCCTTGTTGGGGCACCCGTCGGGCAGCTGTGGACGTGCTCCTAACGAGGCTCGGCCGATTGACGACCTGCATGTGCCAGTATCGAGGCGGCAGCACCCAGGGGCCATATGTGTAAATGCGTATAGAGGGGTGGGACATTCACCGAATGACTCTGGCCCGCGCTTTTTGCAGTTGCGTCCGGTGCATCATTCAGGAGCAGCTGAAAAAAGCTGAGGACACTCTGAAACGACATGAAACGACAGCCTGGACACGACCGTCAATACCGTGCGTCAGCAGGCTGAGCACCCTGCGGCTCCTCCAGGGTGAGACAGATGCTTTTCAACTTGGGCCCCAAATGTCGCATGTTGTATGGAGAACCATGGAAAGCAATTTTTGTTCTGGCGATAGCTGTTATGGGCTCTTCTCCCACCACTGGAAATGAGCGTCCATTGTTGATGTTATAGTTGGTGATGTAGGGGGCGTGTGTCGATGCGATGTTGCCGAATCCTCGAAAAAGATTGCCTGCCGCTTCCCGCAGAATCGAAACCTGGGTCCGTTGCTTACTGCGAAGCGTAGGCGTTACTGACTGAGCTTTGCCGCGAAAGCGTTAACAGCCCGGCTCTATGCTCAGGGCTTTTGTAGTATCTGACGCCTTCTGACGCACTCTTCCCTGCAAAAGACAAATAGCCGATAACAAAATGTCGTTGTAGCACTGTCAACGACAACAGGCCCCGTGCTTGAGGAGACTCGCTTTTGCCATGCTCCTGAACAGAAAAAGAAACAAAAGTATTCTGTGACAAAAATGGTCAAATGTTTTGACTGGTTCGCCATACCATATTTTTGTGCGCCCCACTGTGCACGAGCGGGATGTCAGTGCCCAAGCGACTTGGCAGTGACTTGTTGCAGGCGCTATCGCTGTAGCACGGCACTGTGGATTGACACGGGACTGCTTGATTTTTTGTCACTTGTGCAAATTTTTGCTTTGAGTAATTATTATTATTATTATTATTATTGTTTATTATTATTATTATTATTATTGTGTGTCCAAATGTTTTTGCGAAGTGCCATCATTGTCCTTTTATGCTCTCGATACCTCTTAGACCAGTGGTTCTCAAATGGGGGTTTGCCAAATCCTTTTTGGTTGTCCCTGAGATGTCTCCTTAGGGCCTCTGAAGCCCTCAGCTGTCAGCTGGGCTGAGCAATAAATCTATTTTTTTCATTGATGCTAGCTGTCCTACAAAGCTAAATGGACCAAACTATGTGCGCCGAAGTGGGCAGGGTTGATTATTTCCACCTCTCAGAGTTTCTGAGGTTGCTTCAAACTTTACCTTAGTCTGCGCATGAAAATCAGCTTAAAAAGCACGGGACGTTGGAAGGAACAAGCATCGACAGCTCCGTCCTGTCGTGTTTGTTCCTTCCTTCCTCTATACTCTTTGAAGCTGATTTTCATTGAATGCTAGTGAAGCAAAGTTCGAAGCACGCTTTCACGAGTTGTTACTACAGACATCTGAGATACCGTAAAAACCCGCATATAATACGAGCCCGCGTATAATACGAGGCATGATTTGAGGACAGCGAAAAAAGAAAAAAAAAGTTTTATCCACGTATAATACGAAATCAATTTAAAGATGGCGAAAATTTTCCGCGTAAGATACGACCCAGGAAGTCTTAAGAAAAATGTTTATTTGTGTCGTAATTGAACCTTAATCACTGTCATCACGTCCATCAGACTCTTTGTCAGACGCCTCCTCCCAAAGGCAGTCGTCTTTGGTGCCTTCGAGCGCATTTGAAACTCCCGCACTTTTTGAAAGAGCGTAGCAGCGAGCGACGAGCGTGCGCCGACGCAGTGAAAACCTGGTGCGGCGCGACAAAGCTAGCAGCCCAATGTCGGCTCCGCCCAAATTCTCTCGCCTTCTTTTGCAGCAGCTCGATGTTAACGGCGAGGTTGCGAGGTGCCGTTTCACGTTGTTCTTTCACAAAGTCACTGAAACTTGCCTCGACGTCGGCGAACACGGCATTTTTTGGCCTCTAAAGCTTCTCCTTGTTTTGTTGCACGCGAACAGAGCTTGCTTTTGTTGTCTCCATCACGACGGATGCTGCCTTCATTTACGGCGAATTGTCGTCCAGCAGCACTGTTGCCGATGTCTTCCGCAACCAAAACAACTTTTCTTGTGAAGGCAGCCGAGCAATGATTTCGTACCGACGCCATTGCCTAGCCTGATTGTGGACGGATGGTGGCGCCTCGGACATTGTGATTTTAATGATGATGATAGCTGTTTTGAACGCCATATTGCTTCGAAACCGAAACTACGTTGAACTGCGTTAGATCACACCTCATCGAAGCTGGAAATTGTTGGGACCCGCGTATAATACGAGCTGCAAATTTTACATGGCAAAATTTGGAAAAAAAACCTCGTATTATATGCGGGTTTTTACGGTACTATGGGGTGAAGATACTGACGTGGTAAAAATATTTTTCCCATAAAACAGATTTCAATACGGACAGGTTTTACAGTAGAGTCATGCCTCAATAATACGCACCCCATTAATATTGATACCCCGCTACATAGACAACATAATTGCAGACAAATAGGGCAAATACAGACTTTTTGTCCCGTTTTTATTGACTACTCACATTACGAACGCCTTCTGGGGGAAGTGAAGGTGTCCATATTAATGAGGCACTACGCTAGAACCGCCGTACTGTTGGTGCCGAGTTGTCGACGCCGCACCAGATTCTTGCCGTGCAGTGAAGCAAGACTTCCCCGACTCGTGTTGTGTTTTGCAGCTCTCGCTTGCGTTGGAACCCGATGGCGGCCATCTTCCCCAGCCAATGGGCATGCGGGATGAAGAGGAGGAGTTGCTGACGCAGCAGATCGAGAACCTGCAGAAGGAGAAGTGGGTGCCTTTCCAGTCTACTCCCGTCAGCTTGCACGTGGTTTACACGCGCCTAAATCGTTACAGACGCGCGACTTTCATCGGCTATACTAGAGCCACCGAATGTTCTTGGGACGCTGTATTTGGTAGCGCACGACAGACCCTCGTCAAGGCCCCGCCCGAGCAACATTGGCTGTCCCCATTTCCTGGGTGTGATTAGCTCAGCCCTTCCCCTAACGTTGACGCAGCCCTCGTGTTCAATAAATGCCCAGAGTTCGTGCCCAAACGACGGTGAAGTCCGATAACTGGTGCAGCACCTACTAGATGGTGTGCAGATTTGAAAAGGGTCTATGCAGGCTTGCACTGCTCGGTGTCCTGGCAAACCCACTAGGGTTTTGTCCCCTAAAATTATCTTATTTCCTGTCGTTTTGTACAAAGTTTCCAACGGCACATGTCTGTTTCATCTTGAATCATGCATAATAGCCTCTTGTAGGATTGTACAACTCATAAAAAAATATATGGAAAATGGCTAGGCAATCGTGTTGCATACATGAAATGTTCTAGCGTCACGAATGTTTGGCGATACTCTGAGTTTCCAGACTCCTACGTTCACAGTGCTCTTCATCGGATGGTTTAACGCACACCATGTGTACATTTAATGGTTGTTCGTAGAATGACGATACTACCGTAAAATTCCGAGCAAGCGCCCCCTGCACGCAAGTCAAAATTGCCTGCAAAGTGGGGGCGCTATCCCGAACGGCACCAAAATTCAAAATGGCGACGACAAAAGTTTTCTGCCAGAAAAAGAAAAAAAAGCGCAGTGCACACAGATTTAATATTTTATTTATCTCTGAGAACAGACTTTATTAGGCCAAAGATTTGTCACTGCTATGTTAATCACTTTCAAAACCATCAAAAGACTCC
This sequence comes from Ixodes ricinus, assembly GCA_037355805.1. Taxonomy (NCBI): domain Eukaryota; kingdom Metazoa; phylum Arthropoda; class Arachnida; order Ixodida; family Ixodidae; genus Ixodes; species Ixodes ricinus. The sequence goes on from JAZHYW010045502.1 coordinate 10,931, forward strand.
TCAGAGTCGGCCGCAAGAAAAAGTTCGCAGCATTCCGCGATGTTTCTCAACTGCATGCCGTTGGCTATTTTGACAGATTCTTCAGAAAGAAGCCGGTTGTTAATGGCTCATTCTGCACTTCTTTCAGCGCTCCAGGTATTAAAAGAGCGCATCGTTCACGTATTCACTGAACACCGGCGCGCTGTTACTTAGCTTTCATCGAACTTTGGCTTTCCCGTAGTTTGACTGTAGCAAATTGTCAAAATTCTTGTCCCATTCCCGTATCCGGTCGAGCTTGATGTGTCGAGACCGTCTGGTGTACGTCTTTCCCGTTAACACAATGCCATTGGACGACCTCGATTTCCTTTGCCACTGTGTAAGAATGCATAGCCGACCTGACACCCCCAAGACAAAGCGACAATGGCACGTAGTGACCGGGCTGATCGGGCTGCAAAGTAGGATTGGATTGGATTGAATTCTTGGACTGAACTTCACACGCCAGTGTTGCCTGGGCGCGGTCAGCGCGATGCGTGATACGGGTGCGGAGCGGGGAGGGGGCGCTTGCCCGGAACGGCGCGGAAATGTGAAATTAGCGGTGAAATTGGGGGGGCTCTTGCACGGGTGGGGGCGCTTGCTCGGAATTTTACGGTACCTTTAATCAGGATGATAAACTTGGCGATCTTCCAGAGTCTTTTGTACTCCCGAGCTCCTCTCCTCAGTGCGCACAGGTGGTCAAGCTCCTCTTCGCCTACCTCACTCCTCCTCACCTACCCCTCTAATCACATGACCTCCCCGTTAACCAATGAGCTTGAGCACCTCTCTCCTCTCTCACTTGTCAACCAATCAGCAAATACTTTACTTGGGGAATACAGGCCACTCGGCTCATTTGCGTTAGAGAGAGTGATGGCAGCACCGAAATCTCCCCTCGTGGGCGTGTGGGCAATCGACGACCTGGAACCGTGTAAATCGGAATACATGGACGCAAACAACAACCGCGATGTGATGCCTCGACGCCGGCGTAACCGGAAAGCATGCGACACGCGTGTAACCTAGTGATGGCCCGCTCATTTTACTGGCCGTTGTGAAGAAGCAGCGACAATGGTAGGAAGGGCATGTTCTGTTATCCGCTGCAAGAACTGAGCGTGAATGGAAAAGCCCGTCGTTCTTTCGCTTCCCTCGCCTACAATTGAAGCAGCGATTCTCACCACTCGAAAATAAAGTGGCAAGAAATTACGAAACAAATACGCCGTCCTACGACGCTGAACGCGATGCATACTTCTTCTGATCGTGAAACCAAAAACCTTCGTGCCAGCAAAAAGTCTGCAACGCTTACGAAATATTGAGACTACAGAAATAAGGTCACCTACACATATGGCAACTCGCAACTGTCGCATTACCAACAACTTCACCGTTTACTTGCCTGCTAAATGTCCATCTGGCTACTCCAGTTTCCTTACCATTAATTCTGCGCTACTGTAATGCATGATTGTGACTAATTACACTCGCGGGCAATGTCACGATGATTAACGCGTCCGGCAGCTTCAAAGGCAGACTAAATTCTAAAAGCCCGCTTAAAAAAACTTTACGATTAGAAAAGACCAGGACGATGCAAACGAACTGCACGCACACTAAATACGCGGCCGGTAGCTATGACGCCAACCCGAGAGATGGCGTTGGTTACCAGCCTATTACAAGGGAAAAACCACGACGCTGCTACACACCCAGCCATTGAAACACCTATTGCGTTCACAGGGAGTGACCTGCATTCCCCCTAGTAAAGTATTTGCAATCGTTGTAGAGCCTCGCGGCCACGCTTTTTATTCATGCTTCACTTTTATCTGGGCTTCACGAAATGCCGAACACCTAGCCAAAGAATGTTTCACGTTAAAATACTTAACATGCCTTAGCAGGAAAGATTGTGCGGTAATTTTTCTTTTGTACTAACCTTTGTCGTCACGCAACGATTCTAGGTTTCATTTTGATAGACCCTGAGCTGCCTTGAATGACATCCGGGGATTTCCCTTCCAGACTATTGGTGCAATAATACAGTTATCAGTGGCAGAACTGCTGCGTCGATTGCGCCAAACTGTGCCAGAACGAATAACCTGCTACATGCTGCTCCAAAGGCTGTATTTATGCAGAATTTGCGCCATGTCTGCATCGAAAGGGACCTGTTCCCGAAAAGGAAACTGAAAGTGTCTGGCATGTAACATTGTTGGCGATGCCACTGAAATTTAAGAAAGTACAGTTTTTTCTTTTTTTATGCCTAAGCACTATGTGCAAAGAGGCTGTGCGAATATTCAAATTTTCCAATAGTAGTTTCAAATAATACGTTATGTTGATATTCGCTTCCAAATGAACTGCAGTATTCATACTTTTCTAAGTGTTGATGCCGCGGGCTAGCCCCTTGAGTGCGCTTCTCCTCAAGCTCAAGTGCAGTGCGGAGAAGCAATACCTGTGGAGCGGACACAGCGATCTCGTGACCCTCTTCGCCGCAGCGCAGCTGCGCACTTAGGCGAAAAACACACTTTCAAACTAGTATGGTGTGCGTGCGCGCCTGGTGTATTAAAAAGATAGGAAACTTTTTGATTGTTGATATTACATTGCAGTCAAATCTTCATAATTTAACTGTGGCTATTATGCAAGGGTATATGTTGGGCAGCGACATTCTAAAAGCTGTGTTCATTATTTGTGTTTTTTTGTTTTTTTTAAAGTTCAGAATCAAAGAAAATGTTTTTATATAAGAAGAAGATTTATAAATCCCCTCAATTAGGTATGGCTGGGATCCTTCATAGGTTTAATATTATGTCAAATCTATCATTTACTTGCCATCCAAATGTAAGTACTGGACGTTCTGAGGCTACACTTTATAAATATAGCTATACCCGTTTTCACCTCAAGAACCATAGTAAAACAAGTCCGGCTCCTCGCGGAGCATTACTGATTTCCAACTTTATGTTGAGAATGGAGGTATATGTAGGTGAATTTTAGATTAGATATACATTATGTTATCAAGACGTACACGTTCCAAGCGACAGAAGCATCGCTTTTCTTTGGACAACCAGATCTCGCAAGAACTACTTCGCGCCGCGTATGAACAATGTGCAAAACTTGCTTTTTCTTGAGGTGAAAACAAGTATAGATTAAATTTAACAGAGCTCATGAGTGGGCAGTTAGGAGCAACCTTCGTGAGTCCAGCTGAATTTTTGTTTAAACATGTTGTAAGAGTAGTAAAAGGCGTGGAGAAAGACGCAAAAACTCTTCAATATTCAATTAAAAAATATTCCACCAAAATCACTATTCACCTTGAATTTGCTTCGTACCCAAAATCCATTATTTGCACATGCCTAACGAAGAGTATCGGTTTTTGTGCGAACGCTGCTCACATTGATCGCAATGAGTTGCTAGCGCTAGTCGTTGTGATCGGCTAGAGTAGCTATGTGCTCCGCTTAGCTGCTCTATTAACCGCTGCGGGTTGAATACGAGGGAGGGCAGTGTGAGACACATTCAGCACAAAAGTGTCCGTTTAATTTCGAACTCGCGACAATTACGTCATTGTGACACAAACCTTCCACAAGGTAGCCAAAAACATCTGTTTACGTCAAACACAGATCGAAGTCATCATCAGTACTCCTAATACACATCAGTACTCCTAATAGGTTAATTGAGACATCTACAAAATTGCTGGCGTATGGTTGTTCAATAAATAAATAAATACCTGTACAGGCCTGTTCTTTTGTAGGCATAACACTTTAGTCTCCCAACGCTCCAACAACTGCAGTTTTTTCTACGGGCTAACTTTCGAAGAGATTGTATAAAATTTTCTGACATGAGAGCTCAAAATTGTCTGCTCCAAAAGTGGGAATCTCTGCTCCAAAACCCGTTTTTTCCTGCTACAAGAGCTGCTCCAAATCACCACTTGTCAGTTCCACCACAGAGTTATGAATGGCTTCATTAATGACGCTAGGGAGAAAAAGGGGCAGTTTCTGGCTCTCAGTGACACATCGGAGCATTTCTTAGCAATACTTAGAATGGTCGATGGAATTTGGGGGCTCAAGGTATCCCAGAAATGTTCTAGGAAATACCTAGGTCTCTAGGAATGTCACAAGTGCTCTCAGTTACGTAGGGAATTTGGCAGCTCTTGCCGCAGCATACGGCAATAAATTACATTTCGTGTACATTCTAGGCAGCTGCTGTTAGGGGCTCGTAGCGTGGGTTCCTGGGCTTAGGGTTTATGTGCTTTGTGGTGTTGCAGAGCGATGTTGACGACGGTGTTGCCGACGCTCCAGCTGGCCTTGAGCGGGTCAGACGATGACCTCCTGAGCACGGATTTGGACAGTGCCGCGGGAAGCCTGGACGACGTGAGGCCCTACGACGACCCCACTATGGGTATGTCTCTCTTCCCGCCTTGACTGGGGTTGTCTAAAAGCCCGACATGGGAACAGTTTCTTGTCTCCAACCTATGGTTTTCCACTTTATTTGGCCCAACCACAAGTGAGGACAAAAATATGCGGCGAGGTCGTAGGTACAGTAAAATACGCAGGACGTGACAGTTTTTGAATTCTTTTTTTCCAGATGAAAAAGTTGCGATTGAGTGACTAGTATGGTTGAATGTGAATATTTGGAGCATTAGCATGAGCAGTAAGATTTGGCATTGAACACTAACCTCGTAAAATTATCTGAAAATTTGAATGAACGAGGGTAACGAGCTTACGCCATACCTCTAACGATACAAACAAGAAAGCAGTGTTAAAGAAACTGGTTTGCAAGCTTTATTGAGGGAATGATTATATGATCTCTGAGCGACCCATGAGCCTCTCATTTTGTTAAAGGGGCACGAAAGAGGATTTTGAGTTTGTCTCGTCTTTTTATGGTGATACCTCAAACTCAAAATTATGATCATGCACGACTCATCTTAATAAAATAAAATAAAATAATTTTATTGAGACTCTCGCCTCCCCTCTCTTTTTAAGGAAAACGGAGTTCTTTCAGACACTGTAAGAAAAGAAAAAGGGGCTTTTTTTCTGCAGACTTACCGCATATTTCGAGCTCCCACTCAAAATATAAATACATCTCAAAAACTTGGGGTCGTACACATGTTAAGTGCAAGAGCAAAAAAAAAAAAAAAAGAGACGTTTACAATTTCCTGCAATGCCGAATTAGAGTGCAGCTCTTGAGGAGGAGGAGGGGAGGATACGGAGAGGAGGATATGCCCCTCCTCCACCTTCTCCACCCTCCTCCTCCCCTCTCTCCCTCATGACGTCACTCGTGAAGGTCGTGACCTTCATGTGACCTTCACTGTGAAGCTCGTGACCTTCACGAGTGACCTTCATGATGCCACATGTGACGTCATTATGGGAAACATTCCATAATGCGACACATAGTTACAGCGACGGCGCTCAAGCCGGAAACGGGCGCCTAAGAGCTGCGCTCTAAAATGCGGAAGTGGTACACGATAAAGTGGGCTTCACCGCTTTGTACCGGTGTGTTTGGAGATGAGGCTGATAAGAAGGGCTCTTCGGTTAGCTAGGTGGGCTCAGAACTCTGGAGTTTCACACGTCCCTTGCCTAGTTTCTGAACATTTCAAAAGTGGCGTGTGGCCACTTATTGCGACACTGGAACGTGCGCAGTGATTACAGTCAGTTCCTAGGGTATCGACTACCCGGGTATTCCTGGGTGAGAACCGACTAACGTCGGTCGCTCGTCGCAGCGGGTGCAGCCGCAGGACAGCTGGATCCAAGACACCATCCGAAGACCAGGGTGTCGACACCGCTGCGACGTCTGCAGCCACGGTTCCCGCCCGGCAGCGACGGCAGTGCCCAAGGCCTGTCCAGTTCGGCTCCTGACACCAGTGTGGTGTCGCTGTACAAACCGACCGAGGTGGACGACGAAGCCATCATGGTGTGACACCCACCGCGCGGACACCCGGCATCCTCGAGTCTCGTGCGGGAGGCGAAAGCTCGTTGGAGGAGGGTGTCGTTCGAATTCGAGGCGGCGCGGTTGAACTCATTTGGTTTGAAGTGACGCGTGCACCGTGTTGCATGCTTTTGCTACGTCCGCGGCTTAAGCCGGACACATTGTGCCGTGTTGTGACGTGTGCCGCACGCGTTGCAGGGAGAACGTCGCTCGACGTGTGCGGTTCGACTCTGCGGTTTTTTATTTTTGTGGAATTTCGCGGCGTGTTTTTACGTCAAACTTCTCACGCGACGAGTCAGCAGTCCTGTTGTTAAACTCGAATGCCTCGCCGGAGTACGCACCTGGTCTTCTCTGAGAGTATTTTGCTCCGGACAGTGAGGAGCGAGATTTTGGTTTTGTGCGAAGCCTGGGATTCCGGTATTTGTCTGGTCAGTGCAAAGACTACCAGGGATTAGAAGTAGGCTGAGGTGAAGCCAGTTCCGTGAGCGGAGGTTCGTCTCGAAGTATTCCCTGCGTCGTCTGCCTTCCGCGACGTAGCGACGTTGCGGCTTTTCGCGTTTTCCGTGTCGTTGTCAAAGTAGTGCCAGTGGAGTATAATGTGTGGCTGTTGTCGGTTCTCCCAGGCTGTGTGTTGCCCTCTTGCTTTGCCTTTTCTTGGTGCCTGGTGACTGTCCGTAAAGTAACCGTTCTAGTAAGAGGTGATTCTTTGCTTTCATTCCATGGCCTGACCCCGCAACATTTTGCAGTGCGGCTTCCGTGCCAATTGACTTCTTCCATGCCGATTGACTTCTTCCATTTTGGGTGTAGCTTTCTGTCCACTCTGTGTCTCTTCTTTCCGATTCCACGCCGTGGTCCCTGGAAAGTGTTCTGCATTTTGCAAGTTTCTGACTTTCCAAATGTCGGTTTTAATCTCTGGTCCGTTCCCGTAGCGAGTGTAGCTTTAAACGTCCGTCGGTAGAGCGGTAAAAATCTCGATTCCAGAGCCCTCACGAACCCCAGCCCGAGCTCGGAAGTTGTATTTGCCGTAGTTTAGTGGTGTTCTGCTTCAATGTTTAGGCTTAGTGCTGAATGTTCTGCTGGGAACAATGTGTGGTAGGTTTTCGAACCCAGAAGGCCTTATTATGAGGGACATGTGCGGGCAGATCGCTGAGCGCTGAATCGTCTTCCGAATGGCTGATGCATTGGTTGTACCAGATTTTTTTTTCTCATTTTACCAGCGAGGAATGTGAACTCAACTTTTCCATTGCTGTTCGTGTTGTGCGAGGCTGGCGTGACAGTCTTTTTTAAAATGTATTTTTTCTTAATTTTTAAGATATATACATACTCTCCATCCATCTACTGCATTTTCTTCCAGTGTCAAATCACCCCCCACTGTACATGCAAATGTAAGGACAAAATGGCCATAAGCAATGTTTCATCTAGTCAGATCCATACAGCAAATATTCAGGTTTTAATTTCTAACTCAATCACTGTCTTGGCGTGCGTCCATTTCCTAAATTTGTTTGGAAGTTTGAGTATGGTTAACGATTTGGAAGTAACGATATCCATGACAATTGCACTGCCCGGTGTTGACAAAAGTTAAAACAGCATTTTATTAAGGCACGCAACAATTTTTACCCTTTTCTTAACATTTGCAGCAATCAGCTCAACGGTATTCATGTTTGAACGAGCATAATCATTAATATGCCTGCCTGAGGCCGTCAACATTTTAAGCCGCCTTTTGAAGGGAGAGTAGGTGTGTTATGGTGATGTGGAACATTTCTGGAAGGTACCTTACCCCCATATTTTGCTCCTTCAAAATACTACTACTTCATACTGCAAATACTATAATCCACCGCCTCAATGACCTCGTGACTTTTTTGAGATTTAAATATTTTTTTTAAAGCCATTACGCATATTTTTAAAGCGCCATCCTTTTCTTTAAATTTCTACTCATGTTTGTTTCAGTGCAACGTCCAAATGTCGCCTCGAGATGCCAAACGCAATGTTGTGTCGCTAGTGTCTTCGGTACCGAAGTACGGAGTGTCGCGTTCGAGTGCATCTTCATCCCAGTTGTCAATTTCACTGTCCGAAAACAACACTGCAGTCCATCCGTGCGAAGCAAATAAAAAGAAGAAAAAAAAAAGGTAAAAAAAATAGCCATCTTGCTTTCTGCTTGTTTTAAATTAATACTTATTTAATCACCAGTGTACTCGCCAGCGTCAAATGTGTCAAAAGCAAGAGAGAGCTATATTTATGACAGTGTTGTCTGTTCAGTGTTAGGTGTTGCATGTCGCGGCTTGTACAGATCGAAGTGCCTTGATTTTACATTGCCGAGGTTTTTGCGAGAGAAACGCAGTGCAATTTAAGGGAGAAGACACAGCGAGGGTTTGGGGGAGAGAGAGAGTTCACTACATTGCCCCAGAACAAAGTGTGTTGAGTGCAAGGCAGGCAATTTGCATTACACATTGTTGAGGTGTTTCTTTTCATTGTTTTTTTTTACCTTCTTTTTTGTTTTGTTCTGGCTACTCATGGCATTGTACATTTTGAGTGTGGCATTGTACATTATTATGCTCAAGTTTTTTTTGTACACGACGAGAAACAAAATGTCCTTCTCCACGTGAGTGTGTGCTCCGACATTACCTCCGGAAATTAAACACCCACAATGTCAAACTGATCCCTTGTTTGTTTTATTTTTGCGAGATGGAACTCTAGAAATTTTAGCACATTGATTTGAACTGTGACTTTATGCCTTGCTCAAGAGCAGGTTAGTAATAAATACTCTGGTGGAATCTACGTGGAGCCACAGTGAAGGAAACGGGTTTTCCGAGGATATCTGGAACTTGCGTGATTCACTGTGTCATCAGCTGATCAAGCCCAGTAGTAATGTCATAATCATCCAGCTTGAAGTTATCGACATGGTGTCCCTAGATCAGCAGAATAAGACACATCTGCTGAAGAGTCTCGTTTGCAGCAATGCCATCAAGAATAGAGTCCAACTCACCCAGTTGCAGCGAATCTCGGAGAAAAGCTCACTGGAGAAATGCTCATTGGAGAAAAACTCACCGCAAAATTGGCGGATGCAGAGGAAAAGTTCACCGGCCATCAAGCGTATGAGGAGAAAAGCTCACCGATTTTTTTATATTTTCATGTGGAGGCTGTTGGATCATGCATAACATATATATCAATTTATCATTAAAAATTCGTCAGCTTTGGTAAAAAAGAAAATTCTCCTTTTTTTGTAATATTTGTTAAGCTTATTGCTTGTATTGCTACCAAATTAATAATTGCGGGCGAGTGTTTTCTGGGCTTTACTCTCTAGGCAACGAAAGCCTAACTAAAAACTTTATGAACTGAAGAACAGAAAAAAGTTAGAAAACTTAATAATGTCTGCCTAAAACCTAAAAGCAAAACTGTAAATGCCGAAAATCTGAAAGCGCATGCGCAGCAGCGCAGTGCCTGAAATTATCTTCGAAGCTTTTGTTAACCTTTGAAAACAGAATAGAACGGTCAGTAGGATATCGAGGTTTCTTTCTTTTAGGGACATGCACGTTTTCTAGCCTTCGTGCTGGTGTTTCCACACGTTGCCTTTGTGTGATAGTGCCTTTCTACGGCGAGCCACCCATGACCTTCAGAGCTGCACATTGTCACCGTTGTTACTCATGCCCTAATAAGAACTAGTCTTCTGTAAGGTAGCAAATTGAGCAAGTTGGTCAACGTTATACATGATGAAAACCGCTCAAAGGACGAACACGGAGTAAAGACAACAAACACGACAGGACGAAGCTGTTCTCGCAACTGAAGTTTTATTAGTGAAAAGAACAGAAAGAAAACGGCGTAGCCGACACTGATTACATCAACAAACACCTACTTATCTATCGGGCACCACACAATCTTCGAAGCTGAAACGGTTCACATACCGCTATTCATATTAGCTCGCAAAAAACAAACCTCTTTATCTGACAGGGCTACCGACGGTGCACTGTCAAGCTGTTGTCTTTTTTACGGGTGTCCGATGTTTTGATTTTATGCTT
>JAZHYW010045503.1:0-37200 GCA_037355805.1 Ixodes ricinus
AAAAAAACAGAAATAATGAACACAGCTTTTAGAATGTCGCTGCCTAACATATACCCTATGCATAATAGCCACGTTTAAATTAGGAAGATTTCACTGCAATGTAATATCAACAATCAAAAAGTTTCCTATCTTTTTTTAATACACCAGCGCACGCGTCACATCCATTCTAGCTTGAAAGTGTGTTTTTCGCTTCTGCGCGCAGCTGCGTTTCTGCGGCGAAGAGGGTCACGCGAGATCGCTGTGTCCGCTCCGCGGGTATTGCTTTCTCCGCACTGCACTTTGGGCTTGGAGGAGAAGCGCACTCAAGGGAGCTCACCTACCGCGTCAGCACTTCGAAAAGCATGAACATCTGCAGTTCATTTGGAAGCGAATATCATCAAACTAACGTATTGATTTGAAACCAAGCTATTTGGAAAATTTGAAGTATTCCGCGCAGCCCTACTCTTCTGCACATAGTGCTTAGGCATAAAAAAAAGAAAAAACTGTACTTCCTTAAATTTCAGCGGCGTCGGCGAACAATGTTACATGCCAGTACACTTTCAGTTTCCCTTTTCGGGAACAGGTCCCTTTCGATGCAGACATGGCGCAAATTCTGCATAAATACAGCCTTTGGAGCAGCATGTAGCAGGTTATTCGTTCTGGCACAGTTTACCAATTGACGCGGCAGTTCTGCCACTGATAACTGTATTATTGCACCAATAGTCTGGAAGGGAAATCCCGGATGTCATTCAAGGCAGCTCAGGGTCTATCAAAATGAAAACCTAGAATCGTTGCGTGACGACAAAGGTTAGTACAAAAGAAAAATTACCGCACAATCTTTCCTGCTAAGGCATGTTCAGTATTTTAACGTGAAACATTCTTTGGCTAGGTGTTCAGCATTGTGAAGCCCAGATAAAAGTGAAGCCTGAATAAAAGCATGGCCGCGAGGCTCCACAACGATTGCAAATACTTTTACTAGGGGGAATGCAGGTCACTACCTGTGAATGCAATAGGTGTTTCAATGGCTGGGTGTGTAGTAGCGTTGTGGTTTTTCCCTTTTAATAGGCTGGTATCTCTCGGGTTGGGCGTCATAGCTACCGCCGCGTATTTAGTGTGCGTGCAGTTCGCTTTGCGTCGTCCTGGTCTTTCCTAATTGTAAAGTTTTTTTTTTAAACGGGCTTTTAGGAATTTAATCTGCCTTTGAAGCTGCCGGACGCGTTAATCATCGTGACATTGCCCGTGAGTGTAATTAGTCATAATCACGCATTACAGCAAAGCGCAGAATTAATGGTAAGGAAACTGGAGAAGCCAGAGGCACATTTAGCAGGCAAGTAGACGGTGAAGTAGACGGGAAGTCGTTGGTAATGCGACAGTTGCGAGTGCCCCAAGATGATATGTTGGTGACCTTATCTCTGCGGGCTCGATATTTCAGTAAGCGTTGCAAACTTTTCGCTGGCACGAAGGTCTTTGGTTTCATGATGAGAAGAGGTATGTATCGCGTTCGTGCATCGTAGGACCGACGTGTTCGTTAAGTAATTTCTTGCCACTTTATTTTCGAGTGGCGATTGCTTCAATTGTAGGCGAGGGAAACGAAAGAACGACGGGCTTTTCCGTTCACACTATGGTTCTTGCAGCGGATGACAGAACATGCCCTCCCTACCATTGTCGCTGCTTCTTCACAACGGCCAGTAAAATGAGCGGGCCATCACTAGGGTTACACGCGTGTTGCATGCTTTCCGGTTACGCCGGCGTCGAGGCATCGCATCGCAGTTGCCGTTTGCATCCATGTACCCCGATTTACACGGTTTTGGGTCGTCGATTGCCCACACGCCCACGAGGGGAGATTTCGGTGCTGCCATCACTCTGTCTGATGCAAATGAGCCGAGTGGCCTGTATTCCCTCTAGTAAAGTATTTGCTGATTGGTTGACAGGTGGGAGAGGAAAGGGGTGCTCAACGCTCATTGGTTAACGGGGAGGTCATGTGACCAGAGGGGTAGGCGAGGAGGAGCGAGGTTAGCCAAGGAGGAGCTCGACCACCTGTGCACACTGAGGGAGAGGAGCTCGGGAGTACAAAAGGCTCTGGAAGATCCCCAAGTTTATCAGTCCGATTAGCGGTATAGTATCGCTTCATTCTACGAACACATGGTGTGCGTTAAACCATCTGGTGAAGAGCACTGTGAACGTAGGAGTATGGAAACACAAGAGTAACGCCAAATGTTTGTGACGCTAGAATGTTTCATGTATGCAACGCGATTGCCTAGCCATTTGCCATAAATGTTTTTATGAGTTGTACAATCCTACAAGAGGCCATTATGTGTGATTCAAGATGAAACAGACATGTGCCATTGGAAACTTTGTACAAACGACAGAAATACGATATTTTAGGGGACAAAACCCTACTGGGTTTGCCAGGACACCAAGCAGAGCAAGCCTGCATAGACCCTTTTCAAAACTGCGCACCATCTAGTAGGTGCTGCGCCAGTTATCCGAGCTTCACCGTCGTTTGGGCACGGACTCTGGGCATTTATTGGACACGAGGGCTGCGTCAACGTTAGGGAAGGCTGATCTAATCGTACCCAAGAAATGGGGACAGCCAATGTTGCTCGGCGGGGCCTTGACGCAGGGTCTGTCGTGGCGCTACCAAATGCAGCGTCCCAAGAACATTCGGTGGCTCTAGTATAGCCGACGAAAGTCGCCGTCTGTAACCGACCTAGGCGCGTGTAAACCATGTGCAAGCTGACGGGAGTAGACTGGAAAGGCACCCACTTCTCCTTCTGCAGGTTCTCGATCTGCTGCGCCAGCAACTCCTCTTCTTCATCCCGCATGCCCATTGGCTGGGGAAGATGGCCGCCATCGGGTTCCAACGCAAGCGAGAGCTGCAACACACAACACGAGTCGGAAGTCTTTGCTTCACTGCACGGACAAGAATCTGGTGCGGCGTCGACTAACTCGGCACAAACACTACGGCGGTTCTAGCGTAGTGCCTCGTTAATATGGACACCTTCATTTCCCCAGAAGGCGTTCGTAATGTGAGTAGTCAATAAAAACGGGACAAAAAGTCTGTATTTGCCCTATTTGTCTCCAATTATGCTGTCTATGTAGCGTGGGTATCAATATTAACGGGGTGCGTATTATTGAGGCATGACTCTACTGTAAAACCCGTCCGTGTTGAAATCTGTTTTATGGGGAAAATATTTTCACCACGTCAGTATCTTCACCTTACAGTATCTCAGATGTCTGTAGTAACAACTGTGAAAGCGTGCTTCGACTTTTGCTTCACTACATTCAATGAAAATCAGCTTCAAAGAATATAGATGAAGGAAGGAACAAACACGACAGGACGGAGCTGTCGTGTTTGTTCCTTCCAACGTCCCAGTTTTTTAAGCTGATTTTGCATAGACTAAGGTAAAGTTTGAAGCAACCTCGAAACTCTGAGAGGGAAAATAATCAACCCTGCTCACTCGGCGCACATAGTTTGGTCCATTTAGCTTCAGAGGGACAGCTAGCATCAATGAAAAAAAATAGTTTTATTGCTCAGCCCAGCTGACAGCTGAGGGCTTCAGAGGCCCTAAGGAGACATTCAGGGACACCAAAAGGATTTGCAAACCCCCATTTGAGAACCACTGGTCTAAGAGGTATTGGGAGCATAAAAGGACAATGATGGCACTTCGCAAAAATATTTGACACATAATAATAATAATAATAATAATAATAATAATAATAATAAATAAATAATAATAATAATAATAATATTTACTCAAAGCAAAAATTTGCACAAGTGACAAAAATCAAGCAGTCCCGTGTTAATCCACAGTACAGTCACAGCGATAGCTGCAACAAGTCACGCGAGTCGTTGGGCACTGACATCCCGTTCGTGCACTGTGGGGTCACAAAAAAATATGGTATGAAACGAAATAAACATTTGACCATTTTGTCACGAATACTTTTGTTTCTTTTTCTGTTCAGGAGCACGCAAAGCGAGTCTCCTCGCGATGGGCCCTTGTCGCTGACAGTGCTACAACGACATTTTGTTATCGGCTATTTGTCTTTGCAGGAAGAGCGCGTCGTAGGCGTCGGATACTACAAAACCCCTGAGCATAGAGCGGCTGTTAACGCTGCGGCAAAGCTCAGTCGTAACGCCTCTGCTTCGCAAGCAACGGACCCAGGTTCGATTCTTGCGGGCGGCAGGCAATCTTTTCGAGGATTCGGCAACATCGACGACACACGCCCTACATCACCAACTACAACATCAACAATGGACGCTCATTTCCAGTGGTGGGAAGAGCCCATAACAGCTATCGCCGTAAAAATTGCTTCATGGTTCCCTTACAACATGCGACATTTGGGGCCCAAGGAAAAGCATCTGTCTCACCCTGGAGGAGCGCAGGGTGCTCAGCCTGCTGACGACGGTATTGACGGCCGTGTCCAGGCTGTCGATGTCGTTCAGAGTGTCCTGAACTTTTTCAGCTGTTCCTGAATGATGCACCGGACGCAACTGCAAAAAAACGCGGCCAGAGTCATTTCGTGAATGTCCCACCCCTCTATACGCATTTACACATATGGCCCCTGGGTGCTGCCGCCCGATACTGGCACATGCAGGTCGTCAATGGCCGAGCCTCGCTAGGGCACGTCCACAGTTACCCGATGGGTGCCCCAACAAGGAGCTTTCCACAGACGGTGGCCAGACCAACTTAAGTATAGCTGAAGACAGGCACTCCTGCCATCGGTGGCAACACTGAAATCTCACCACTCCTTCCTGTTTCTGAAAGGACATTAAGAGATTGTCTACCTTATAAGACCAGTGTTAGCTGCCTGTTAGAAAAAAAAAGAGAACGCTACCGCTTCTAGGCTAGGGCGCATAACGAAGAGAACATAGCTGGCTTTTAGAAACATGCTGCCACGAAACAAGCGTAAGTGATGCGTGCCAACCGGCGGTGTCATCTCGCGTATGCAAGTAACGGACTTGGCAATAGTAGAATATTCTCTCGTGAGCATTTGTTATATAGCGCTCACCCGCTGAGGCATTGCCCACCCCACTTTTTTTTACGAATTTCCGGCGGCAGGTGGGGTTTGGGCGATGACCACAGGATATTACAGTAGGCTAGTTCAGGTGCAGTGGAAGTTCTCCTAGCTCGATTTCACTAATTCCATGACATTCTGAACCGCAGGTTGGCTGATTAGATCCTTTTGGCAGAAGGTACAACAGCGACTGCTCATGCTTTTCAATCAGGTTGGAGAACACTAAAACTGCAATATATATGTGAGCATATTGGGTTTTTGAACTGTTTAGGGTCACACACCGTAAGGTGAATTCTTGCCAACACACGGGCTCTCCGTTTACACGGTCTACGTTTTGGCACGCCGTGGCAATTTGCTAGCACGTAATTTGCCAGAGGCAGACTAACATGGTCTGCTTGTTGACACAGTCCAGGGTGTCTTGTGCTTGGAGCCTCTTGTTGGTGCGGAGGATGCAGGGGGCAAACACGATGGCCAGCGACTCGGGCGACATCCGGGTTAAATTCCTGGTGCTGAGCCACCCTGCACGAGAAGAAACACACACACACACAAAAAAAAGACTACTAAGTCAAGATGTAAAACCCGCTACGAGAGGTACTGAACACCAGACTAACGAGCACTGTTAGATTACTTATTGTGTGCATTCTCCCATCCGAAAATAGCTGCAACCACACCGACATTCTCAAAACTAAACTCCAATGACCCTAGGTTCCCCCGTGGCCCAATGTGATACAATCATGCGGCAACGCTTTTCAGGGTAGGAGAGAAAGGCACTAGGGCTCGCAGCGTTCCTTGGAAAAGTGTAATGGTATCAAATAAAAAGAGAGCAAGCAAACCCTAATGAGTATTAAACTGCAATATGAGAATCCAAGATAAGCACGAGGCAACGTTACTAGAACACTTAGTTGGGAAACTCACCGTTGAAACCTGGGCCGCTGGCATCCATCGAAACCGAGCTAAATACGATAACAGCGCCAGCCTTATTCATTTTTCTTTACTGCGGTCACCTTGAGCTTTCCGAAAGCATGTTTTTGCGTAAAAACAAACGGGAAAATTCTTTTTGTAGGAACTTTTATTGGAGATCGGTACAAAATAACAGGCGCGTGATGTTTTCTGAAATCTCTAGCTTACAAGGTTTTGCAACACAATTAATATTGTTTTTACACAACCATGTCTCACCGGTGAGTTCAGGCAGTCCTAATTTCAAAAGTAGTCGCGATAGGTCCGCTGGGCGGACAGGGGTTGGCATCCCAAAACCCCTTCTATTGTATATGTTTTGGCGCCAAAATAGCCGATTAAAGCCAAAATAGAACTTTCACAGCAGACGCTATCAATGCGTGCAGTTCCCCGAGTGGCCACTGCGGAAAAAGAAGCGGTGTTGCGATCGCCATTAGCTCGGTTCTTCGAGTGCGGGCCGGTTCCACTTTTAGATGCAAAGCATCTCTTGCTCGGGTCTATGTCCCGCGGCCTTGTAGTTCGCACTCACACTATGCATGCGCAACTCTCCTCCTTCCCTCTCTCCAACAGCTGCGCGTTATCTCTCCGCTCTCTCTCTACCAGCTGCGTTGCAGCGCAGCACGCCAGCTGCACACGCAGCTGCGACTGCGCGTGCGTTCGCTTCTCCTCACACCGCGCGCGAACACGCAACTCTCCTACTCTAGTCTCCTCTCCTTCAAGTGTGAAAAAAAAATAAACGGCGAGCGGCGAGCGTTCCAAGTTTCTCTGCCGGGAGCCGCGATGAAGGCTCGCGTAGGGCGTAATGCTAGGGCAGTCGGTGGCGCCATGTCTCGACGTCAGCACGCAACTGACTTTTTCCTCGGAACCAACACGATGCTCCGCATCACCCCATGTTTCCCTCGGAAGATGGTGTAATTTTTCAGTGCAGGCCCTATGGCAGTTTCCCAACTGAGTGGTTCTAGTAACGTTGGCCCGAAGGTTAAAAGGAAACACACCTGGCAAGGTGGAACGCCAGTCTCTCAAAGAGGTCGTAGTGGGCAGGTGGCAGTTTCTTCGTTTCCATGAAGATGGCTTGCACACGTTCCTCGGGGTCCTGAAAGTCTGCACAAAAAAATTGTAACCATTTCTATCTTTGCCTCAAAGTGGGACATATCGGTTCCCATGGAGAACCACTGAAAGCAAGTCTCTAAAGATACTGGATGTCATGGCTCTTTTATTGATTAACTGACAGAGCTCTCACTGTCCTTCTCACTTCTCACAACTAAAGATATGTCTACCGAAAGTGCACAAGTTCGGGCTTTCAGTTCGTCCCAGACTATTATAATTAAATTTTACAGACTAACTTGGTAGAAAAAAAATGCCGAGAACTATCAACAATAACAATAATAATACTACACTTAACTTCAGAATGTCAACTCACTGCAAGCTGGAACAAATCTGAATTGACGGCTAAGGCCAAATGATGGTTGTCTTCCATCAACTAATAGTCAACTGATAGTTGCCTTCCAATTGATAGTAGTGGCCGTAGTAGAGCTATCCACGCAGGATTGGAGGTATTCAAACACATGCGTCAATGTCGCACATTTCTGCGACCCCCATCTGCTGCATTTATTAATATACGGGTGGTACATCTTTTTGAGTGCATTTTCTCAACTATCTGCTAATTTGCAGGCTTTCCCAAAAGGTTAACATTTCCCGAGTTTTCACCATCGGTGCACGCCCCGACATTATCCCCCCCGTTCTCCGACACAGCGAACTAGACCTAGTCACGGCAAACTTACCCCCAATACGATGGGAACCCCAGCGCTTGCCCAACAAAAGAGGGAATGTTGAGAGAGGCAGAGTCACCAGAGATGACACTCACTTGTGGCCAGTAAGTAACTGTCGTAGAGCTCGAACGTCATGAGCGGTTCCGGCATTTCGCGGAAGAACGCCTTGAGGGTGGCCGTCAGCACGTGAATCGGATACGAGTCCAGGTCGACGCCTTCCGGATCTGCAACGTCGCATTTCGGCACGCATTCAGAGGCACGGACGGCGTTGAGGCACAAAGAGACAGCACATTGAACTCGGGCTACAGACGTACGGATCTGCAATGTCGCATTTTGGCACGCATTCAGAGGCACAGGCGGCGTTGAGGCAAGAAGAGACGGCACATCGAATTCGGGCTACAGACGTACGGTCGTAACCAGCGAGATAAAGAGGAAGCGGAGGCTTAGTAGACTGATCAACCATTATCAGTGTTTCTGAAGTAAAAGCTTGCACGCTTGGCACAAAACCCGGGCCACAAGACATGAAACGAGCTGTGGGACACGAAGGAAAACATTAGCGTCCACTTCTACAGCATACGGAGACGCTTAGGAAGGGAAGTGCGGGTCTTACCGTCGTCCATGTCCTGCTTGAGCTGGTTGAGCCGGGAGGTGATGCCGCACTTGCGGTAGATGCCCTCCACGTAGAGGCCCTTCATCTCTATGGCCGTGATGAGGCGTTCCACCACCACGGGGATGCGCACCTCCTCGCTCACCAGGCGCCCCAGGGGCACGCCAAACACCTTGCGCCCCTGCTGGTTTCGGGGGACCAAAAGGGACGAGAGGTCAGCCAATGGGTCCGTCTCTACGGGTCCCTCTCTAACTGCAGCCTCTAAATAAGCTACGCATAAAGCAGGGCCCTCAAACAGGGTCCCTAGGAACGCAGGGGTACCCCCGAGGGCTCCCCCAACTCCCCAATTTTCCCGACCGCCTTTGCCTCCAAGTAACGGGTTTTCCCAGTTTAAGCACCATTGTTTCGGATCTAAGCCACGCTTCGATGCGTAACCGTAGGCCAAATGCTCGGTAGTGTGTGCGTTACTGTTTACGAGGCCTGTAAACTTCTACACTGCTTTATTGCATCGCTGTCGAGACAGGAAGCCCCGGCCATCAGTCTTGACAAATGGGGATTCATCGAGATAGAAAAGTTTGAGAACCCGAAGAGGCACTTGCACTCCCCAATTTCCTCGTGGGCGCCGCCATTTTAGAGCTCGGCGTGGAGCGGGGGCAAGTGGCGTTCAAGCCATGGGTATAGTGTTGGGAAGCACAGGTGGCGTCATGTCACTCTGTCGTAAACTGTTCTAGCATTCCAGGAGGAAGAAAATTCACAGGGTCTCTTACGTTATCCCTAAGACGACTCTAAGAGACATATAAGGCTCTCGCCTTAAAAAGTGGGTACTACTATTTCCTGCGATTTCAGATAGAGCTGTAAGTAACTGGCAACAGCGATGCTCCAAAATGGGTGAAGCGTCGTTATTTCGAAGCGTGGCTCGCTTACTGGCTCTACCTTTACTGTTCCACGACAGGATGCAATGCACTCACCTGGAGAATGTTGACGTCTCTGCACGAAGAGGCCACCTTCTGGTAGCACTTCTTGTGGCACGTCAGCTTGCAGCCTGCGCCCCGAGGGGAAGTCGCACTCTCAGTTTCCGCTTGCTCGAGACACGGCACGACCAAGAACGCATAAAAGTTTGGACAGATTGAGGCGGGGATGGGACGGCACATTTTTATTTACCCGTTTATTTCTATGCACTTGAAACCAAGTGCCAGAGATCCCATTGTTCAATGCAGCTCGAAAGGCTACGACTCGGTAGCGGCGGCCATAAATGTGCCATCAGCAACAATTGTGGCTACGGAGGCAGGAAGGTCAATCCAACCCCAAGACGTGACACCACGATATCGTGCGTCATTATTACGTCACTTCACGCTGACACGCGACACTGACGTCACGCGTCGTCGCAGCGACCCTACATGAAACAGACCTGGGGATCCTGTCCGTAAAAGAAATGTCCCTGTGGCCCACCTTGGCAGACAAGCCCTCGTTCGGTGAGCCACATGGAGTTGCTGCAGACCTCGCACGAAGTCGGGATGTTGATCACGACCAGCGAGAAGACGTGGCCGCAGTGCTCCTAGACAAAGGGAAGGAGACGGCATTGAACTATAGACCAACTGCCTGTCTGCAGACAAGCATGCGTTTTTCCACACGAGGAGGGAGCGCACTGCACGCGTGTGGGGACCAGTTTACTGCGGCATGACATTGGAGTCCTGGGACAATTTTCGAACAGTGTCGTCCGACACTTAACAACTTTGAATAATGTTTAACAATAGCAATCTAGCAATTTTTTTAACAATAGCATCAAAACATCAGTTTGGACTAGTCGGTTCACAGTTAATTGAAACAGACAAGAAGCATGAACTATGCCCTTTTCATGTTACAATGACAAAGAAGACGCTACTGAGCTATTGAAGCTGACCCAGAGCCGTGTAAATGTCACGTGACCTTTGAGGCTGCGATGCATGGGGCATGTAGTCACATGACAAGTTCACTGTGCTGGATTGGCTGGGATGGCTCGTAGCATTCAATGCGGTCAGTCGTAATTAGAAACGGTGTGCAGACAAGGACGAAGAAAGGCAAACTTACAAAGATAATTTGAAAACTGAAGCCAGTCTTTGTTATCGCATCAGTGCTTTCCTCAGTCTGTCTAGATAACACTTTATATAGCTCTTTCGATTAATTTGAACAGTGTTGGAGCAATGTTGAAACGTTGCTCAACAATAAACAATGTCAACCAACCGGCAATCCTTGAACAGTGTTCGAATGTTAAGAATATTGTTTGAAGGTTATTCTAATAGAGGCCCGTCGAGGATGGTAATAAAACCCTGGTCCCTCAAATGAGGATTGGAGATAATCCTCGAAGGGACCCTTTAAAAATTGAGCAGGTATGAAGCCAGATACGCGAGTGTTGTGAGGCTCCAGTTCACACTCACAATAATTTGTGATGGCTTCTTTTTCGTTTCCTCTTCTTGCCCTGTGAGGAAGATACAACCAGAAAGAGATTTGAGCGCTCCACTCTACGAAAAAAAAGAAAACAGACTCCAAGGTGCACTATTAACAGCTACACGTCAAAGCCGGCAAAGAAACAAAAAAAGAAACCGCAAAGAATGTTTAACACGTGACACGAATGATCTAAAAAAAATAGTCTACAAAGAGAATGAAAGAACAGTTAGGGCGAAGGCGAGCTGAGTGTAGGGTTTACCACTTTATTAGTCCACCTGAGACTGGGTAGAAGAAACACGACGACGTCTCAAACACAGCGCGTCCACTTTATTCAGTGCTCCCTCCTTTTATACATCCCTGAACCGGCAAAAGTCGTACACACAAGGTTCCGTCACCGTAAACGCCCATTCACACTCTTGTGACCTCCTAAAACTGGGTTCCTTAAAACCTCTTAGAACGAGAGGACACACTGGCACCATCTATTGTAGCAGTGTAAACTTGGCTATCTGCATATTTTCTATTTCTCTCGCGCATTATTCTTTCTTTCTTGGCTCAGCAACTTTTGTCAACGTTATAAACGAGCCTTTCTTATAGGTGTTACGCACATTTGACCTCGGAAATACCGCAAAACCTTCGCTCTTGTGAAATGCAGTTCCAGGGTCCCCGCATAGATGGCGCCAGAGTGCCAGTGTGTTCTCTCATACTAAAGAAATTTTAAGAGGTTTTAACAAGTCTCTGTCTCTCTCGGTCGTACTCGGTTGCAAGAGAGTGTGAACAGGCCTTAAGACAATGATGTGTCCAGTGCAACTGACAAGCGAGTCTTCAGCTGGGCAACTATGGTCCATTGCAGGTTACAAACAGCTCCCTCCTTTCACAAACGGTCGAAATCATATTTATTTTATTTTCCGAAACAATTTCCAAAAGCCGAACTTGAAGTTCCCGGCGCGATCCGCGCCAGCGCAGTGACGATCAAAGACTGAGTCGTCCTGTAACTCGAGTTTGTCTCACGCCTTGCAACCGTTTCGACCCTGAAGTGTCGTGTTCGCCAACGTCCCGCAATCAGCCGCACTTCCCTGTGCGTGCCGTCTATCGCTGTGAGCAGACGACACTTCACTTTCGAGTTTGAAGTTCTTTTAGGGCCCCTTCAGCAATCTCAAATTCTTTGAAACAGTGTGAGGTCAAAGAGAATGCGCAGTGTACTTTAGCGGGCGACGTGAGGGGCCATGTCGTGCCGGTGCTACCTGAAAGGCTGCCCCGCTGTAGTCACAACCAAAACTACAGTGCACGGACACCAAACCCAGTTGTTTCGACCGTTTGACGAATTCACTTTTCAAAGTCTGAGAAAACGTCAGGTACCGTACCTAAAAAAGATAACTCCGTCCGATTCCCCCCGACTCCCCGATCATCCTCACTGCTACATGTGCCGAGTGCCGCCATGCTTATCGAGGGAGGATAAAAAGCCAGGAGACTACCGTGGAAATCCTGAGAGATGCCCCCACCCCCTAAAAAGATAACCCACCCCTATTTTTGGCTTGATTTGCTATATTCTTTTAAACACCGAAAGATAGCCCACTACTAGTAATAGTAGTGTTGTGTGTACCGTAAAAACCCAAATATAATACGAGTTTTTTTTTTTTTTTTTTTCAGATTTTGCTATGTAAAATTTGCGGCTTCGATGAGGCGCGATCTATCATCTAACGCTGTTTGACGTAGTTTCGGTTTCGAAGCAATAAGGCGCTCAAAACAGCTATCATCATCATTAAAATCACAATGTCCGAGGCGCCACCATCCGTCCACAGTCAGGCTTGGCAATGGCGTCGGCGCGAAAAGAATAATCGGCCGCCTTCAAAAGAAAAGTCCTTTTGGTTGCGGAAGGCATCGGCAACAGGGCAGCCGGACGACAATTCGCCGTAAATGAGGGCAGCATCCGCGGATGGAGACGACTAAAGCAAGCTCTGTTTGCGTGCAACGGAACGAGAAGAAGCTTTAGGAGCCCGAAGAATGGCGTGTTCGCCGACGTCGAGGCAAGTCTCGGCGACTTTGTAAAAGAGCAACGTGAACGGCACCTCGCCGTAAACACCGAGCTGCTGCATGAGAACTTTGGCGAGCCGACATTGGGTTACTCGCTTTATGCGCCGCGCCGGGATTTCACTGCGTTGGCTCTCGCTCGTCGCTCGTTCTTTCAAGTGCGGGATTTCAAATGCGCTCGACGGCACTGAAGACTGCTGCCTTTGGGAGGAGGCGTCGGACAAGGAGTCTGACGGACGTGATGACAGTGATTAAAGTTCAATTATGACGCAAATAAACGTTTTTCTTAAGACTTCCAGGGTCGTACTTTACGCGGAATATTTTCGTAGTCCTGATTTTGTTTCGTATTATACACGGATAAATTTTTTTTCGCGGTCTTCAAATTATGTTTTGTATTATTCGCGGGTTTTTACGGTACTCTTCTACTGGTCCGTCGTTCGTTTGCGCTGTATTCTCATTCCAACAAGCTTCGAAGGGACACAACCTAAAAATAGCAATTTTTTAAAACTTTTCTTGATTGTACACCGAAAGTTAGCCCACTCCATATTTTCACCCGATTTGCTCTTGATGTTAGGTGGGCTATCTCTCGGGATTTTACGGTACATCATTTCCGGACTCTGAAATTTCAATATTTTAAAAGAGTGCATTCCCAATTGCGTTAAAAAAACATGTTTTACGAATGCCACTATTAAATATTACAGAAATGTCGACTTACAAAGCTTCTAAATTTTATGATTGATTATGCCACAAATAAAAAGAAGCGAGGAGGGGGATGAGGAGAGAAGCCAGAAATAAAAAAAACTAATATTGCGGTATTTTTCGCATGTTTATGACTATATACTCCGCTTTGGCAAGCTCTGTTGGGCGGGGGGGGACTTGTCTTGCTTTTTTAAACTCTTTGGCAACAGACGCACGCCATCAAACAAATGCTCGTGCAAATTTCTTCCCCCTTTCGGTTTTTAAAAAACCCACCCTGCATTAAGTATCTTTCTTTTTTTTTTTTTTTTATTCTCAGTGGGTAAAGGTTGAATACTAATGCCTGTAGTCAATCTCTAATCCAAACAAATATGGTAGGTCCTAGAGTGTAGTCAAAATTTTGCTTTTAGAAAATATGGTTGTTGCAAAGAACTTCTAGATACCCCTTCCAAAAAAATCACCAGAAGTTTAGAAATTGCATCAATTGAAGGAGGTAGCAAAGGCACCCACTAAGTGGGCTTCTAATAAACAACACTTTCTATCAGAATCTTTTTTTTTTCTTTTTTTCCCGCAGCCCGCGGCATCCGCTTTCATCTTCGCAGTTCTGAGGAATGCACAGGATCGCAGTACGGACGCCCTCGACGTCTCCCCGAGAACATGCGAGTGCCCACCTTGTCTCCTTGGGCTTGCTCTCCGATTGGTACACATTGGGCGGAACTCGGCCCGGAAGCCTCGGAAGGCGTTAACCGCCATGGTGATGGGGAACGTCTCTTGGGAGGACTCTTGGCCGACAGACTGATCTGGACCACTTGCAGGAAGTGAGCCGGTCGTCAGGTCCTTGTAGCGCAGGCGCAGGCGGCCGGTCCTGCAGGGGCCAAAGAGAATGTGAAGCAGGGGGAGATAGATTCTGCTCTCACGGTACAGCTGAAGGGACCTTGAAATTAAAGCCGGGGTTCACGTGGTAAATGAACAAAGCATGAAACTGGAAGTCGGGTTCCATTTCACGGCATGTCTGAAGGGACCATAAGAAAGAAGTCGGGCAATGCACGTTATGGGATAGCTGGAGGAGATCGTCAAACCGAAGCCACAATCCATTTCGTCAAGTAGATTAGGGAACCATAAAACAGAAGTCAGGTTTTGATTTTTGGAGTAGACAAGGGGACCATAAAACAGAAGCCAAGTTCTGTTTCATGAGTATAGCTGGAGAGACCCTGAAGTAAAAGCCAGACATTGTGTCATAATATACCGTATTCTACTCGCAGAATGAACGCACTTTTTTTCCGAAAAATCGAAGGCAAAGTTGGGCGGTGCGTTCATTACGGGAAGGTAAAATTTTTGCGTCGTCCGTATCCAGCTCGC
This sequence comes from Ixodes ricinus, assembly GCA_037355805.1. Taxonomy (NCBI): domain Eukaryota; kingdom Metazoa; phylum Arthropoda; class Arachnida; order Ixodida; family Ixodidae; genus Ixodes; species Ixodes ricinus. Next base: position 14,836 of record JAZHYW010045503.1, read on the forward strand.
ATAATGAACGGACATTTTATCCCGCAAAAATCGACGCAACTTCTCTACCTCTCGCGCAGCGGCGCGGCTGGCTCCAATGCTCAAATACGATGCGCAAAAAAATGCCCCTCCATGTTTTTTTCTTGTTGTTTCTTTTTTGCTTCCGTGTTTTTTTGTTTTTTGTTTCCCCCGCCTTTGCGCGAGTTGTTTTGTTTGCCCACGCTGCCCATGCTTTCGCGACCTTGCTGCACCGGGGATAGCAAAGTGTGTCTCATTTCTGAGGAGGGGCTCCTCGCTTCTCTTTCCAAAGTGCGAGGAGGAGGCGGCAGGGCAGGATCTTCATTATGTGCGCTTTTGCTTGGGCGAGGGCTTCTCCGCTTCTCTTTCTTATCTCCTTGGTGCGCGAGCGCGCGACCCAAAATCAAGACTGCGCTGTGCAAAAAAAAAAAAAAAATCTTTTTATGTTTTTTTTTGCTTTTGTTGGATCTTTTTTATTTATTTTTTGATAGCCTTTTACAAGGCGTTTTGTTCGCTCACGTTGCCCATGCATTCGCGACCTCGCTGCATCAGGATAAAAACTGCGTTCATTTCATGCGCGTGGAGGGGAGGGGTCAACATTTTGACGTCCCAGTTGGGGTGCGATTTATTAAGCGAGTGAAAAAAAAGTCAAAATTTGTAGAGCCGATTTGGGGGTGCGTTTATTATGCGAGTGCGTTCACTAGTGCGAGTAATATACGGTAGCTGAAGTGAACCGCAAAACTCAAGCACATTCCGGTTCATGAAGCACGTGAAGGGACCATGGAGATGGGAGCCAGGATGTGTTTCATGGTATGGCTGGAGGGGCCAGTGCAATACTGGCCAGGGTTGGCAGTGTCACAGGACAGCTGAAGGGACCATGTGAGGGGAAGCCACATTCCACTTTATATGAGTAGCTGAAGGTACCATGAGAGGGGAAATCAGCGAGGTGGAGAAAACATCATGTCCCCTTCTGCTGCAGATGAATTCCAAAAATGAAAAGAGAAACAAAAGACAGCCACAGAAGCAACACAAACTGTGTCGTCTGTACCATTGCCTTTTATGTCCCTCTTCAGTTTTAGGGCGAAGCTCCTTAGGGGCTAGCCATGTCCGTATGTCCGTCCGCCGTAGGCCGGCGTCGGGTGCTCGTGCTTCTGCTCGTGAGATCACGTGCTCACGAGCACGTGAGCGCATGCTCACGTGCTCGTGTAGGGAAAAAAAAAAGAAAAAAAAATGATAAAAAAATTACGAGCTCGTGAGCTCACGTGCTCGTGTAGAGCAAAAAAAAGAAAAAAAATGAAAAAATTATGAAAAAAAAAGTTGAAATCTGTTTGCGCAGCGACAGGACGAGTAGGGGACTCTGAGATGTGGTAGTAACTCAAGACCTGGGGTTTCTGTCATGGATGAAACGTTGCATGTAGCCGCTCAACGTCTATACAGGAGAGGGCGCTGCGGTCAAATGCGTATATAATCGCGTTAAACTTTGCATGCATTGGCTCAACGTTTATAGACGAGAGGGCGCTGCGGTCAAATGCTCAAATGCGTATATAACCACGTTCCATACCACACATTCTCTTTCTGACATGGATGAAAACGAACGAAAGGCTCGGCATGCTGCGGCTCAGCGTCTACGCAGACAAGCACCACCAGAGCTTCGCCCCAACCAACATCATTCACCACGTGGAGATGTTTGTACTTCATCCTTCTCTCCCCTTGAGATACTGTCATTAAGGCACCAGAGCAATGTTTTGGTGATGCATTTGGTGAAGCAAAAACTTGCTGGCATAAGGGGTTTCTGGCTAAAAGGGGTTTCCTTTTTTTCCTACTTTCCCTCTTTCTGGCTTTCTATGACCCCACTATAGAGCATCTTATGTTCAACTCTGAGCTATCCACACTGAATGAATGATCTGCTACACCCCTTCTTGTCATTAAAAACAAGTACCTCCGACTTGCATAACAATACCAACAAATTATAGGTAGGCGCTTCGCTCTCCTATGCGGGAGACATCATCAGTGCAGCTAGTCGTGTGTTCCTGGCTGCACCGATGATGTCTCCCGCACAGGAGACAAACGCGATCTACCTCATAAATTGCTGGTATTGTTGTATGCAAGTCGGAGGTATTTGTTTTTAATCATGATTCCCGGCTTTTGGAACATTTTTTGCACCCCTCTTGTTAATAAATTGCAAATACATGCCAACATCAGTTTGCAGGAAAAAGAAAAGACATTCTTAGAGAAAACAAATATGAATGTCGTCAATGCACTCCTCTTTTCTTTGCACAAATTAGCATGTGCAAAGAAGAGCCACTAACTTCTGCATGATTCTAAAGGGAAGAGTCTATGCAAAACAATCGATAGCTAAAGCGTTAAGAATTTTTAAGGCCCCGTAGATATGTCACAAAGGCATGCTGCAAAAAGTACTGCGAGCGCCTCAATTACCTCTGTTTCCATAAGAAAAACCGAGGTAATTGAGGCTGTGACAAAAATTGCGGTGGCTTAGCTCGGCTATGCCAGGATATACGTAAGCGTGAGCTCATGCGCACAAAATGAGAGGCGCTTTCAAGCGGCTCCGGTGCAGCGTCAGGCTTGGCTACTGCGCAACGAGGGCGCACAGCTGGGCACGCGGCGGCGCCAGTGCGCCTGCCGCGGCCATGACGTCACTCCTCTGGAATGCGCAGACCAACGAGGCGGGCGGCGGCGTCTCCGGCGCGCCAGGTGTGCGCCGTGTAGGACGCCACGGCGCCTCGCGCTTGCGCAGCACGGAGCACGGCTGATTATGCGAGCCACGCGAAACTGCTCAACCTCGGCCAGTGTAGCCTCACGCTACAAAAGAAGGAAATGTTGAGGGACTTTCTCGACATCTCTCCGACTCACCTGTGCGGCTGCAGAGTATGTACTGATCAGGTTCGACTTGAATTTCTTGAGTGCCTTTTTGAAAACCACGTCCACCGTAGAATCTCGTTTCTTGCCTGTTCCGGATAGGTGACCCACCTGTTGCACAGGAAGAGAGCCAACATGGCCCCGCTCATTTTATTTCGCAAAGCCCCCTGCTTAATGAGACAAAATTACTTTTCACCGAGAAACTTGCATATTTGCCAAGAAACCAAGCAGTCAAAATGAAGCCAAAGAAGCACGGCAGAGGAATGCTTAACGTCGGAGACATTGGAAGCGACTTGGGTTGTTTTAATTCCCGTGGGTAAGCGGTGAATTTTTCTTTAAATTTATGCATTTTCGGCGATCACAAAAATTATGTTTCATGGATTCGTTCACATGGCTCATTACATCTCAAATATTCTAAGCCGTTCATCATTATCACGCATGACCGATGGAGAGAGAGCTGGGGGTGGACCTCCACGGTCTACCCCCATCCGTCTCTGTCTGTGTCCACCAAAAAAAAATACTGTGAGCCACAAACATTTGCTTTGTGCTGGTTAAAGATTTTTGTCACGAGTCAGTAAAAATTTAGACATCCACAATTGCCTCGTTGGAGGCACTTCAAAAGGGTTGTCTTCAGCATCATACAAATAGTAAGCCTACAAACCTCAGACAATGTGCCTCAAAACAAAAAGAAAAAAATGAAAAGAAGCAAACTTGACGCTAAAGGCTTGAACAGCCTTTCAGACATGACAACACCAATTCACGCCGTAGGAAAGAAACTCGGCCACTGGAGTGGGACTGCTGGCTTGCTGAATCAGTTTTTCATTGGCCACTGGTGGCAATACAAAAAAGCCCGCCGACCACTAGCCTGGAGTCTTTAATGTGCAGCAGCCAATAGTGATTGCACGAACGTTTACCGGTACGACGCTCATCCCTATCAAAAATGGGCACGCCAGACACATTTGGCGCCATCACAAACCACCCAAACCATATAGAAAATTAGCACGGGCTGCCAATCAACTCGACGATTTGACCTCACAAGCTCCCGCTCCACGCTAGTCTCTCAAGTAGTGCAAGCCCACCTTCTTGACGAGAAACGAGTCGAGATTCTTGAGCTCGGACACGTCGGTGATGAGGACGTCGCCGGGGTCCTTGAACTCCGCCGTCCGGGTCACGTTCCAGGACCCCCGTGCTGCTGCTGCGACTGGGCCGGTGCAGGGTGTGACTGGACGCCCTGGGGTGCGAGTGGACGCCCTGGGGGTGCGACGGGGATGCCCCTCCACGGGCCGCAGGAGCCCCTGCCCTGCTTGTGGGAGCGGCTTGGAGGGGTGGGTTCGCCCCCGAGGCTGTTGCTTCTGCAGGGGAGCTTGTCGGCGAAGTGCGCGCACTTGGGGTGGAAGAGCAGCTTGCAGCCTGGGAGCGAACAACGTGCAAAGAGACAAGCGACGCGGTTAGAACGAGACGCGGGCACGAAAATCGGAAAGACAAGAACGGCTTTTCGCTGGCGTGCAACGAATGACTGCGACGGATGTCGCCAAGCGTAGCTTTTGCCGGCGTGCCTCTTTGATGCGCATCCACCTTTCTTTAGTCTATCACACGCAACAAGGCCCTACGATCGCTAAAGTATGTGGGAAAGGGAACACACTGCACGCATGAGTATGCATCCCCGGCTAGTGACCAAATCGAGGCAAATACAGTCGAATCTCGTTAATTCAAACTTGGAGGGGAACGAACATTTGTTTGAATAAAGAGGAGTTTGAATGATTGAGGAGTTTTCTCCCATAGAGACGCATAGGATGGAACCTGGATGTTAGTTTGAATTATCTGCAAGTTTGAATTAAGAGAGTTTGAATTAATGAGAGTCGACTGTAGTACCGCTACGAATGGTGGGATGATTTATGTCTGACAGTACGTGCCAATCGAATCCTATGGCGAGAGCTCTGTAGAAGCCGTCTCACGCCAACCGTAGAAGACACTGTTGCCCGGCAAGGGCAAGGTATGCGTGCCTTGCCTGGCGTCGTAAGGCGGTCCACGCACAGGAGCACGCAAAATGAAGTTTCCTGCCCGGTAACGACGATGCCGAGAATGCAGACGAAAAATTACTAAGACAGCTATCGCCGCAGAACCATTTCATGCTCATGACGCCGAACCCAAGCTCCCATGCAACACGTGTTAATACATGAAGGACTATCCGGCAAGTAAAAAACAAAACGAGGTACCGTTTTCATTTGGAATATAAGCGTATCTTTTTTCCCCGTAAATGTTGTCGAAAACGAAGGGTCAACCTACTATAGCGACTGAAAAATTTCTACCTATATTTGCAACCAAATTTAGCAACCCTACCAAGCGCATTGAGCCGTCAAGCCACCGAGCCAGAGTAGCCGTAGCGCCACGCTGCTTATCGTTTCTGAAAGCTCTCGGTGCACAATCACAACCGAAACATCGGCAGCTGGCGGCCCGCCGTGGCCGCGCCACGCAAGGCCATGCACCTTGCCCCCTCGCGTTTGTCGTTGCCACCATTTTGTGACGGCGTCAGCGAAGCTGGCGAAGACTTACGATAACGATGCACATGTCCGGAAGTTGTGACAATAATGAAGTTTTTGGTATTGCACTGCGATTTAGCCGAGAGTGCCGTAAATAAAGATTTGTTTGTTTCTTTTGCCAAAACTTTCCCACATTCTTCTTAAAAAAAAAAAATTGCGGTGGCTTAGCTTGGCTATGCCAGGATATACGTAGCGTGAGCTTATGCGCACAAAATGAGAGGCGCTATCAAGCAGCTCCGGTGCAGCGTCAGACTTGGCTACTGCGCAACGGAGGCACACGGCTGGGCACGCGGCGGCGCCAGTGCGTCTGCCGCGGCTATGACGTCACTCCTCTGGAATGCGAAGACCGGCGAGGCGGCGCGGCTAGAGCCCGCGGCGGCGGCGGTCCGGCACGCCAGCTGTGCGCCGTGTGACGTCACTGCTCCTCGCGCTTGCGCAGATTGGCGAGGCGCGCGCGGTGGCAGCGGAGCCCGCGGCGACGGCGGCTCCGCCCGCCAGCTGTGCGCCGTGTGACGTCACTGCTCCTCGCGCTTGCGCAGATTGGCGAGGCGCGCGCGGTGGCAGCGGTGCCCGCGGCGACGGCGGCTCCGCCCCGCCAGCTGTGCGCCGTGTGACGTCACTGCTCCTCGCGCTTGCGCAGATTGGCGAGGCGCGCGCGGTGGCAGCGGAGCCCGCGGCGACGGCGGCTCCGCCCCGCCAGCTGTGCGCCGTGTGACGTCACTGCTCCTCGCGCTTGCGCAGATTGGCGAGGCGCGCGCGGTGGCAGCGGAGCCCGCGGCGACGGCGGCTCCGCCCCGCCAGCTGTGCGCCGTGTGACGTCACTGCTCCTCGCGCTTGCGCAGATTGGCGAGGCGCGCGCGGTGGCAGCGGAGCCCGCGGCGACGGCGGCTCCGCCCAGCCAGCTGTGCGCCGTGTGACGTCACTGCCCAGCTCGCGCTTGCGCAGATTGGCGAGGCGCGCGCGGTGGCAGCGGAGCCCGCGGCGACGGCGGCTCCGCCCCGCCAGCTTTGCGCCGTGTGACGTCACTGCTCCTAGCGCTTGCACAGATTGGCGAGGCGCGCGCGCGTAACAGCGGTGTCCCGCGGCGACGGCGGCTCCGCCCGCCAGCTTGTGCGCCGTGTGACGTCACTGCTCGCGCTCCGCTGCGGATTGGCGAGTCGCGCGCGCTGGCAGCGGAGCTCGCGGCGACGGCGGCTCTGCCCTAGCCAGCTTGTGCGCCGTGTGACGTCACTGCTCCTCGCGCTTGCGCAGATTGGCGAGGCGCGCGTGGTAACAGCGGAGCCCGCGGCGACGGCGGCTCCGCCCCGCCAGCTTTGCGCCGTGTGACGTCACTGCTCCTCGCGCTTGCGCAGATTGGCGAGGCGCGCGCGGTGACAGCGGAGCCCGCGGCGACGGCGGCTCCGCCCCGCCAGCTGTGCGCCGTGTGACGTCACTGCTCCTCGCGCTTGCGCAGACTGGCGAAGGCGCGCGCGGTGGCAGCGGAGCCCGCGGCGACGGCGGCTCCGCCCCGCCAGCTTGTGCGCCGTGTGACGTCACTGCTCCTCGCGCTTGCGCAGACCGGCGAGGCGCGCGGCGGTGGCAGGCAGAGCCCGCGGCGACGGCGGCTCCGCCCCGCCAGCTGTGCGCCGTGTGACGTCACTGCTCCTCGCGCTTGCGCAGACCGGCGAGGCGCGCGCGGTGGTGGCGGAGCCCGCGGCGACGGCGGCTCCGCCCCGCCAGCTGTGCGCCGTGTGACGTCACTGCTCCTCGCGCTTGCGCAGACCGGCGAGGCGCGCGCGGTGGCGGCGGAGCCCGCGGCGACGGCGGCTCCGGCCCCGCCAGCTGTGCGCCGTGTGACGTCACTGCTCCTCGCGCTTGCGCAGACCGGCGAGGCGCGCGCGGTGGTGGCGGAGCCCGCGGCGACGGCGGCTCCGCCCCGCCAGCTGTGCGCCGTGTGACGTCACTGCTCCTCGCGCTTGCGCAGACCGGCGAGGCGCGCGCGGTGGTGGCGGAGCCCGCGGCGACGGCGGCTCCGCCCCGCCAGCTGTGCGCCGTGTGACGTCACTGCTCCTCGCGCTTGCGCAGACCGGCGAGGCGCGCGCGGTGGCGGCGGAGCCCGCGGCGACGGCGGCTCCGGCCCGCCAGCTGTGCGCCATGTGACGTCACTGCTCCTCGCGCTTGCGCAGACCGGCGAGGCGCGCGCGGTGGCGGCGGAGCCCGCGGCGACGGCGGCTCCGCCGCGCCAGCTGTGCGCCATGTGACGTCACTGCTCCTCGCGCTTGCGCAGACCGGCGAGGCGCGCGCGGTGGCGGCGGAGCCCGCGGCGACGGCGGCTCCGGCCCGCCAGCTGTGCGCCGTGTGACGTCACTGCTCCTCGCGCTTGCGCAGACCGGCGAGGCGCGCGCGGTGGCGGCGGAGCCCGCGGCGACGGCGGCTCCGCCCCGCCAGCTGTGCGCCGTGTGACGTCACTGCTCCTCGCGCTTGCGCAGCACGGAGATGCGGCTCATTATGAGAGCCACGCGAAACTGCTCAACCTCGGCCAGTGTAGCTAACGCTACAAAAAAAAAGGTTGACCTATATTTGAATAATATTCCTATTATTCTTATTTTTGCGGTCAACTTATATTCGAGTGAATACGGTATAAACGCCTTGTGACCACAGTGTAACGCAAGACATACTTCTCTCACTTAACATTGCATGGCTCGCAGCAATGGTCTGTTTTAGATATGCATATGTGCAATAAATAATGCAGTTTTGAGCTCATAAAATGCCTCATACTTTCAAGCTACAAATAGCGTTAGTGCCTAGCCAAGGAAAAGAGAGGATTTATCTTTTGATGAAGAATGAAACCCAAAACATTTGGGAGTACCGTATATTCCAGACTATAGCCCGTCGGACTAAACAGTAAACCCTCCTTACTCGAAGTCATAAAAACTATAAAAAAAATTTGAGGTAAGCAGAGCTTTGAGATAAGTTAGGTACCCAATTTTTATTCCACAGATCCAGATCCCACATATGTGAGAATGGAACCCTTCTAACAATTGCACCAACTGACTTGACACTCACAGGGCACAGCAGGCCCGCCGGGCCAGTGGGGAGAACAAAACATCTTAACAAAATTATCAACAAGTAACATTATGAGATGAAACAGCAAAACCAAAACACTAAAACAAAAAAACAAAAAACTAAAAAAAAACTAAAGAATTTTTGACAAAAAAAAAGAATGCAAGAAAAAAACAGTGGAATACAACAAGAGAGGAGAAAGAATACAAGTAAGAAAACAATTGTCCTTGAGGCACTGCCGCTTTGCTGCACTCATGACACGGTACTTTTTTTTTCTCTTTTTGTTTTGCTCACATAATTGCACAATTTTGTTCTTTTGTAGCGTTAGCTACACTGTCCCAGGTTGAGCAGTTTCGCGTGGCTCTAATAATGAGCCGTGCTCATTATGAGAGCCACGCGCGGCGGCGGTGGCTCCTTTGTTGCCGCCGCGCGCACATAATGAGCACGGCTAGCATATTGAGCACGGCTCGTTATGAAAACCACGTGAGGCTGCCGCGCGCGCTCCGCCACCGCCGCCGCGACCGCCTCGCCGGTCTGCGATTCCAGAGGAGCGACATCATAGCCATGGCAGAGCGCATTGGCGCCGCCGCGTGCCCACCTGTGCGCCTCCGTTGCGCAGTAGCCAAGTCTGACGCTGCACCGGAGCCGCTTGATAGCGACTCTCATTTTGTACGCATAAGCTCACGCTACGTATATCCTAACATAGCCCAGCTAAGCCACCGCAATTTTTTTTCTTTTTTGTGAGTGTGTTTTTGGATTGCTTTTTCTTAGTCAACCAATGTTTAGGCCACCTGTTCACTGTTTGCTGTGCACTGCCCAATTTTTTTTGTTGTTTTTTTTTTTTTCGGTAATGTTGGTTTTTAAGGTTTTGACATATCTGAGGTAGGTCCTGAAAATTTTTCGAGATCAGCGAGGAGTAAATGCATTGTGCCCATGTCAACATTTTAGAGATGGCCGAGGATTCGAGTTACCGAAGAAATTACTGTACACCAACTAAAAAGTTGAAAGTTTGGCGCGGCGCATACTACATGAGTACTGGTCTTTTCTAGATTGTTAGCCATGACGAGGCGGCTAACAAATTTTGTGGATCGTGGCAGCATGTCAGTGATGATTTGCAGGGAATGCTTTCACGTGCAGACCAGGCACCAGGTGTGACGGAATATTGGAGAAAACCTTTTCCTTTTCGAGCCGAAATTCGCCCCTATCGGAGCTATAAACCATGCGTGGAGCTATACTAGTCCAGAAACTACAGCATGTCGACAAAACTCACGTGCACTTGCTACCCTGGTTGATGAAGAGCGACATGTTGTTCTCGCAGACCGCATGCAGCTCCCCCTTGCAAGCGCATGCTCACGCTCTTGATGGTGTCGCGCGCCCCATAGACAGCACTTTCAGCCCGGCATTGTGCTGCGGTGCACAGCCCTGCGTACGCCAAAAAAAAAAAAGTCCAAAATTCGGCGTCACTTTCACAGGCCTGGCGTGTCTAGAAGCTAAAGCAGCCCGAAAAAAATTAACAAAAAAATCTGCAGAATCCATCCTTTGGGAATGATTATCTACGTTAATGCGAATAGCATCAAGCGGTGCTTTGAGTTATGCGCGGAATCAGGTGTCGGCACACTCTAGATACGCCAGCCCCACTCTGAGGCGATTCTAAATTTGTTGGCTACTTTCACAGCCCCAAGGAGACGATCTCCGCCCAGCCCAGCATACGTGCGTTTGTGTCACTTTAGGAAGGCGAGCAGCACGCGCCATAACGCACAAACACTCAAAATGGTACCGACCAGACTTTCCTGAGCGTCTCAGCTAGTCTCAACCAACGGTACTCTAAGCGGTTGTTTATATCTTTACCATAGGGCGCGCTTTAGCGTGCGCTGTCACAGCTGGCTGCGGTGCGCAGCGCTGTTCCATGCCACGAGGGCTCATTCCGCCTCGCGAGGGCGAAGCCGCGGCCGCTACATCACCCTCTCCCGAGCAGCGGGAGAGGGTGAGCTAGGGGCGTGCTAAGCCTCACGAGAGCGGAATGAGCGCTCGTGCATGGAGCGCGCGCGAGCTGGTAAAGATATAAACAGGAATTGTTTAGAGGCGTTGAATGACTGCCTTCATAGCTCTGTGGTTAAAGCGCGTCTGCCTGCTTGCTGATCAAAGGGCTCTTGACTGCCTGGCCCCCGCCGGCGCCGGTCTTTTTTATTTATTTATCGACCGCGTGCGCAGAGAGGTTAGATATAGCCAGATAGATAGATATAGATAGATAGATAGATAGATATAGATAGATAGATACATAGACGAAAAGTGCGTGAAGTATCCGAAGAATGCTAATTCAGCATTAATAACTCGCATGACACAGTCATTTCTTGCACGGCAGATCCCGTTGGAGCCCCGCACTAGCTTTCCGCGACTGATACCCCAACGGACGTGCAGGCTCGGGTCCAATCGCATGCGGGGACCGGGACGCCCTAACTCCTATGGCTACGTTTGCAGCACGTGCAGCGCGGTGCACTGTCACTCCCAATATGTGCCAGTGTGTGACTACAATGAAAAATTCGCAGCGTGTAGTCGTGACCGGGTCACATGATCACTTGTTCTCACTGCGATTTAAGCGAGTTAACGCTGCTCATTTTAATGCGAATAGCATTCTTTAGGTACTTCACGCACTTTTTCGTCTATGCATCTATCTATCTATCTATCTATCTATCTGGCTATCTAACCTCTTACGCCGCGGGTCGATAAATAAATAAAAAGACTGGCGCCGGCAGGGATTCGAACCGTTGACCCCTTGATCAGCAGGCAGACGCGCTAACCACAGAGCTATGAAGGCAGTCATTCACCGCGCTCTAAACATTAGTTTATATCTTTACCATAGGACGCGCTTTGCAGCGCTGTCACAGCTACCGGTGCGCGCGTGTCCATGCACGAGGCTGGCTCACCCTCTCCCCGCGCTCTCTCTCTCTGTCACCCTCTGCGCCGGGAGCCTTCGCTCAGCCTCACGAGAGCAGAATGAGCCCTCGTGCATGGAACGCGCGCGCACCGTAGCTGTGACAGCGCTGTAAGCGCGCCTATGGTCCTATGGTCAAAGATATAAACAACCGTTTAGAGTACCGTTGGTTGAGACTAGCTGGGACGCCAGAAAAGTCTGGTCGGTGCACCATTTTGAGTGTTTGTGCGTATGAGCGCGTGCTTTGCTCGCCTTCCTAAGTGGGCACAAACGCACGTGCTGGGCTGCGGGAGATCGTGCGCAGGGCTGTGAAGTGTCAACAAATTTAGAATCGCCTCAAGAGTGGGCTGGCGTATCTAGAGTGTGCTGGCCACCTGACGAACGCGCATAACTCAGCACCGTTTGATGCTGTTACGATATTAACGTAGATAATCATTCCCAAAGGATAGGTTCTGCTGATTTTTTTCTCTCATTTTTTTTTTCTACAACTCTCTTAGATACACATTTTGTAGGTCGCGAAAGTTAAGGTGACCATGAGATGCAGCCTTTTTACTTTTGCTGATAACTTTTACATTAAAACCTTCGACGCTCACTGAATGCCGAACAGGCATCCGTTTTCAAGTCTCCCGGTTCATTAACTTCTACACAATAAAATAGCGAAATATCGGCTTTTTCTTTCTCCCACTGACCGCAAAACAGGTTGCGGCGACAATTTTGATCGGTCGTGACGTACGCTGGGGCAGGAACCGTGAAGTTCTCTTCGGCTGCAGAAATGGGGCGGCCAGCGGTGGCGAGTTGGGGGATGCTGCTGTGGTAGGTTTTACTGCAGCTGATGGCGCTGATGTCACCGACGTGTTTTCCAGAATCGGCGCCCCCTCGCCATGGCGATTGCCGCATGGACACATCGCAGCTGAGCGAAATTCAATGAGAGATATTTTCGCTTCTAGCGACAGCATGGGACTAGTTCCGCATCGCCCGGTATGCCTGTTTGGGAAGTGCGGCGTGAAGTCTTCCGTCGAAGACTCTAGAAGTCAACCCAACTGTCATTGCTGAGTAAAAGGCCTTGCCAGTCGTGCACAAGCGCTAGCGCACCACGCGCGTTGCCTGCGCGGGTAGAAGGCGCAAATTGCTGCGGCGTTTTTTGCCGCTGCCCGCGAGATGCAAGAAGCGAGCCGACAGTTAAAAAAGATAACGCTGAACTACGACAACGGTGTCAGCGAAGAGCCACTTAAATACCTGTTCACACCTCGGAGTGTTCGCGGCGTCTGATGGAAGTGCTGTATTTACGCTGTTGGTAAGCGCTTCGGGACCGATATTTACGATTGCAACTCGATACTGACTTGACACTTGGCAAAGGAAGGTTGACCGGTATTGTCACGTAGCTCCCACGAACTGTTATAGCTCGAGAGTGACGTGCAGTCGTGGCAGAATAAAAATGGCATACAAAGTGTACATACCGTGTTACGAAGGTAATCCATACGGCGCTTATTCGAGCCTCATATCACACAAACAAGAAGATGGAATCGACGAAAGTCCCTTTTCGCTCTATTCGACGACAGTGTTCGCTCAACACTGCCTCGGAAAACAAGGAAATGACAAGGGAAGAGATTGACCTCACCTCTTAATCTAAAAAATTGAGGTCAGCGATCGAAAGCTATAATGACCGGGAAGGGTCCACAAGGGTCGCCGGGCATATTCCATTCATTCAGCATGCCAGCCGGTCGGTTGGCACTGTCTTGTCACAATGCCGTCGAAGCAACGCTGGGGAAAGGCTGCTAGGCCTATCCTATCTGCCAAACTTCGCGTCGCTTTCAGCTTGTCTCGGTGTTTGGCGGATCCAGCGTTCTTGTTCGTCGGTGGTCTGTTTCAAGTACTTTTTTCTTGCTGTTGAAGTCGGGACGCGCAGAAGAACACGTAAAAATAAACGTTCGCTGGTCGCACGTGACTACGGTGACCGGGCAACGCTGTCGGCCATGCTGATTTGATCGTAAACAGGACAGCTCCGGAGCTGACTCTCAGCTTCGTTTACCGCACGATAGATGGCGCTGGGATTCAGCATTATCAAATTTGGCAATTTTCGCCACCACATCTCTACTATGCTACAAAATGTGGATCTGAATATTATTTAACAAAACTTTTAGGAAACATTTGCCGGCTATTTATTGTTTGATGATCGCGGTGCTGGTGAGGTAGGCGCTACCCAATAGGCGACGTGGATTCGCTGACGTGCTGCAGTTCACGGATGCATAGCAGTCATAGCAGTGAAAAGGCAGAGTGCTTTCGAAGGAAAGAAGGCGAAAGAGTCCAGTTTCTTTTAAAAGTTCTATATCAAAGAATTTTTTGGCTCCTATTTTTGTGCTTTCGCATGTCTTTTCACACCTTTTACGACGTCCGGTGGATGAAATTCGATTTCAGATTCATTTCATGGATCGCTTTAGAGATTTACTTTGAGCGGTTTTAAAGCAGAATGTGTCACGGGGCTGAGTTTCGTGAGAAAAGTAGTCCGTTACGCTCAATCGACATACGGGTCGAGGTGATATGAGCAATATAGCTCCTAGGGGGGTACGTCGTTTATACTCAGAGTCACTGTATGTTGCCAGAGTAGCGCATTCGATAGCATCCACTTTCACTGCTCAATTTTGGCTTTTGATTGGCCGTTTTGGTGCCGAAACATATACAGTGGAAGGGGTTTCAGGGCTGCCAACCCCGTCCCCCAAAGCGGACGCGCCGCGATTAATCACCGAAGTTAGGATGCACCCAGGTCGGGGTGCACTACCCGAGGTCACCGGTGAGACACGGTTGTATAAAAGACATTGACTGTGCCACAAAACCCTGCATTTATTTGGTGACGGACATGAAACTGGGAAAACTAGCCATTAACAGCTCCTTTGTAAAAGGAGAAGAGCGGTCACCCACCTTCGGCCCTTGGGGACAGGACGTCCTCTCCCCCGACTCGTCGGTGTCGTCTCGGTTCTCCTTCTTGTCTTTCTTGCTCCCGATAAAGGTCTTGAAGTGCTTGCGTGCCTTGTGCAGGGGCCCCTTCAGTTCCTCCTTCAGGGCCCCCGAGGCCCCATCCTCCTGAGTGCTGTGGTTGCTGGGAGTACCGTTGTTCGTCTGGCCGGACCCGGACGGGGTCTGAAACGGACACACGGTCGGGAGACAGATATATTCGACCGCCATATTGGCGTACCTATTAAGAAAATGAACACAAAATATAAAATTGGCTGCATGTTTGGTCATTCTGTCAAGACGAGTATGCGGTAGCTTTATAGGGTGGGTGGTGTTCTTAGTTCAGTCAGCCTCATTCTGCACGCTCTTTCTACACCACCTGTTTCTGCTCCTCTCTTTTTGCCCTTTCCACCCCCCTCCATTCTGCAAACTTTCTCACTCCACCTGCTTCTGTTCCTCCCGTCTCTGCGTGCTGGGTCCAGAGCTCAGTCAGCGGTGCACTCGGCTTCCACGCCGGTGAGCGGGTGTTTGATTCCTGGCACCGGTTGCCATATTCTTCAAAATCATGTGGCGGTGACAGGCTGACAGGCCTACTCATTTCGTGCTTCCGCGGCTCCCGAGGTTTGCTGGCCCTACAAAGCTGCCGCTTTAAAAGGTGGGGCACAGTGCTTCCCAAACTTGACGATGCCCCGAGATGGTTCATTTTTGGCACTTTTGCACTATTCCTGTACCTACCTGTCAAACTAAATGAAGTTATTAATTCTCTGATCACAACCCAGCCTGGAGAAGACATTCCATCTTCTGCAATGACAAATTTAGTATTGAGCAGCCAGCTATAAATATATTTCTGGGTAACAGAGTGGGGACGTTAATTTTTGGGATCACTGAATGTGTATGTCTTTGTCCCCTTGTGTTTTGCTTTCATTTTCTCCATAAGAAGATGAATGCTGGCAAAAGTAGGCTCAACAGCTGGGAAAGGCGGCAGTAGAAGACAGAACCCAGAAATTGTGGCATCGGGTAGCGGATGGGAAACCGGAAGTTACAACAGGGAAACAACACTTCGCGGAGTTAGAAGGGTGGTTAGGGACGGACAGCTGCATTGTGGAGTCAGAAGTTAAAAGTCAGAACTTATAGATGCAGAGCGACCTACAAATAGAACATGGAACATACGAACAAGTAAAAACTTGGGATCGGGGAGCTGCGGCTCTGCAAACAGCAAGTGGGGGAAGTCGTAATGGGCAAATGACGCACCCTTTTCTTCTCCTGGCCCTGCTTGTTGAAGCTGTTGTCCGGGGCAATCTCCGAGAGACACTTCCGTACGGGCACCTGGATGTACAACGAGCGGTCTTGCCGTCAACGCCGCACAGGGGCGGCCACGCTACTGCACCCACTTCAGCTAAACTTCATTGTTTAGTCAGCGTGCCGACTAAACAAACTGGCAAAGCCAAGACAAAGAGAAAAGTCACGACGAAAAGAAAAGTCACAACGGGCGGAAATCGAGGGACCGCAAACGAGGAGGCGGCAAACACCGGTCAGAGCAGCGTTCCGGGCATCGCAACGAAGCGGACGAAGGAGCCCAGGTGAAAACCAGTCCACTTTCAGCTGGATTAGGGAACTGGAAATGAGGCAGTCCAGCTGGATTCCAGCTGGATTCCAGCTGGGTCCAGCTGGAATCCAGCTGGACTGCCTCATTTCCAGTTCCTAATCCAGCTGGAAGTGGACTGATTTTCGCCTGGGAGTGGGCGTACCTTCTGGGAGCCCTTCCCCCTGAGCGGCAGGTTGCTCGCCCCCGCTGGTGCTCAGCATGTGGATGAGGTTCTTCTGGTCCCGGAAGGTGGAGCCCCCTGTGTGGGGCGCCCTCCCGGGGACGGACACGGACCCCACTCCGTCCGGGGGAGGTCGGCGGGACGGCGGGCCGCCCTCCGAGGCCAGGCTCTCGTTCTCCGAGTCCTCGAGGGCCCCGCCACTGCTCCTGCAACCACATCCAGTTATTATAATATTCGGGGGAGGCGTAAAGAACAGAGCAGAACGCGTTAAATCCCGAGCGCCGGCATCGGTGGTCCCGAGTGAAAGAAAGCCAGACAGAGGGGAGGAGACACACACCATATTTTCCCGATTCTCGTCCCCTTTTCACTTCTGCTATGCCCTCGAGTGCAGTAACTTTACGTTTGTGTCACAATAGTAATAATTTTTTTTTTTCTGTTAGGGGCTTCAAAACCTGCTTTTGAGTTATATTTGCGGTCGCGTTTATATTCGGTACAAAATACGGTAAACAAAATGAATAAATAAAAAAAAAAAGAACCCACTCTTCAGAATCCACGAAGCGATGCATCAGACGGTCTGACGTCAGTTAGGAAGAGCACCGTTTGGAAGCGGCTGTCTTTTCCGGTTGCGGAAGGCGTCAACCTTGTTTCGATGATGCTGTTGCTCGAGCCAACCTGTATGGGCCACACACAAAAAATTTAGAATTATGTGTAAATTAATATATACACAAAACGGCCAATCAGTCTACTAGAGATGATTATAATTATGACCTTACAATTAAGGGATAATGCTTAATTCAAAGCCATTCACAATTTTCAATGCAAAGATAAAGATACAAAGAATAACTAATGTTTGTTTGCTCCCACATGCATAATGTCAGATAAGACGACAGCTCAATAAGATTAAAGTAATCCCTTGTTACAAAGAAGTCAAAAGGACGGCCAGAGTTCAACATAAGTGGCAATTCTATAAAAGCGATAGAGCCAAAACAAATTGACCGCATCTCCACGTGGTGAATGATGTTGATTGGGGCGAAGCTCTGGTGGTGCTTGTCTGCGCAGACGCTGAGCCGCAGCATGCCGAGCCTTTCGTTCGTTTTCATCCATGTCAGAAAGAGAATGTGTGGTATGGAACGTGGTTATATACGCATTTGAGCATTTGACCGCAGCACCCTCTCGTCTATAAACGTTGAGCCAATGCATGCGAAGTTTAACGCGATTATATACGCATTTGACCGCAGCACCCTTTCCTGTATAGACGTTGAGCGGCTACATGCAACGTTTCATTCATGACATCCCCAGCTCTTGAGTTACTACCACATCTCAGAGCCCCCTACTCGTCCCTGCAGTCATGGCCGAGTGGTTAAGGCGATGGACTAGAAATCCATTGGGTCTCCCTGCACAGGTTCGAATCCTGTCAACTGCGCAAACATTTTTTTCATCATTTTTTTTTCATCTTTTTAAAAAAAAAGTTTTATCTTTTTTTTTTTTTTTCTACACGAGCATGTGAGCTTACGTGCTACATGCTCGTAATTGTTTTTCATCATTTTTATTCTTTTTCTCCATTTTTTTATTTTTTATTTTTTGCCCTACACGAGCACGTGAGCATGTGCTCACGTGCTCGTGAGCTCACGAGCAGGAGCACGAGCACCGACGCCGGTCCTACGAACGGACCTACGGACGTGGCTAGCCCCTAAGGAGCTTCGCCCCTAAAACAGTGCCAGCAGCCTTCAAGGTGGACAAGAACGCTGCGGAGTTGTCTGACCATATATTAGATCAAACAAACCTTCGTTATGAAAATCCTGCGGCAGCTTTACCGAGTGAAAGAATAATTAAGTGGAGTTTGCGGATAATTTCATCCAGGCATCAGTTCTCCTCGAACTGCTCCAAGCACCGTAAGAACACTGTCACCGCCGCTGCACTCCACTTCGAAGCAGCCATAGGATGTTTCGCATCTCTGCAGTCGTCGGCATTTCCCGAGGTGCCTCTCCGACGTCGCTTCGTGTTCACCCTGGCCGCACGCAAGGTCTACGATCGCAGCATCCGTGACAGGAGCAACTAACGGGGTCCGCATCGACAAGCTTCGAACAAATCAAAGTTACCCTCGGTGACTTTGCCAACATGTTTTCACACACTCGTGTAGAGATGGCTGCAGCTATGAAAATTGTGCGCCGGCTCGGCAAGCCTGCTCACAAGAAGAAATTCGACGAGCACAAAGCAGTTGGCGATCTTTCATTTTCGGGCCACAGGCGCGCTTTCTTCTGCATGAGAAACTTCTCGAACCCGTCCAATATACCTTGCTTCTTCTGCAAAATGGTGGACAGTGTCGAACGGCTGATGCCGGAATGTCAAATTCTTTGGCGATTTCGAACTTGGGCCGGCCACTTTTTTCTACAACCTCAAGCGTCTTTCGGTAAACACTCCCAATCTCCCATACGATGCACTGTGTGAGTGTAGCACGCTGCAGGCGCTCGCGTCGGGGACTCCCGAAGGAATGATCTCTCCAGGCTCCATCGCTCCCGTGACCCGATTCCGACAGGAGTCGGGCAGCGCCGGCTGCGGGCGCCGTAAGCGGTGTCAGGAGCGTTGACGCTGCTCCCTGCCTGCGTCCCCGCGTCGGCGCATCGGCATCGGAAGCGGCGCTCTGCCAGCTCGATGCTTCTCTGTCACCCATTTACTTTGTTTTCCTAGTTTGCCGTTTGCCTCATTGGAGAAGAAGGAGGGAACGCAAGGGTCTCCGTATGTCTCCATGTAGGCTTGAACGCATCGGTGCCGCGGCCTTCGTAATAAGCATGGTCGGTCACTGATACACTTTGAATAATCCAGTTAAAAATGCGTGGATTTTGGTGGGGACCACGTTCAACTTTGATAAAAGCAATTATTCGAAAAAAAGCCATTTCGTTATAACGAGGGATTACTGTATTTACGTATGTAAATGTAGCTCCCAGCCACATTTCCAGCCAGAAGGAAAAAAAAAATCTTTGAGTCTTTCCAGTCTTGTGAAAAAGGAAAACCAGCGAAGCTGTACTATGGTGGAAATTAAGTATTTATAAATGTAAGGATTAAGGTGTGATTGGGTAATTGGTTATGTGAGAACCGTATTGTCCTCGGTTGTCTTTGTTATACCACGTCAACCGCCAAAGGCTCATGAACGGGAGTCGAGGGCCACATGTCGTTCCTCCACCACGTTCAACCTCGGTAGGTGCTCCGTGGGTACTTGTAGCCACGTTCACGGTCGCGAACCGGAGCACTGCGCCTTTGAGCAGGGAATTTCGGCACGTTCTGCACGCTGGTTCTTTGTAGACGTCTGCCGACTCGATACACTGCCGCAACGCGCACGCGCACGTTTCCAGATTCTTCTTGTCCGACACGCCGCCGATCGTGGATAAGTCTCCGGCGGACCAGAATCGGTCACACACGGCGCACGTGACGCCAAACGGGTTCTCCACGAACTCCCTCCGGAACCTGGCCATCGCACCCGGGAACTGTTCAGCCGGCGTGGGGTGCTGTCGTCGCCGGGCCTCGCGCTTGCGCTTGGCCTCCGTAGCCCGCCGGCGCCGTTTACATCGCTGGATTCTGTTCTCAGCGGCAACTTTCCAGGCAAGCGATGTGCTCTTCTTTCGCATGGGAGTCTGAAGCAGTGGACGCAGTGGAAGTCGAGGCTACAGCGGCTTCTCGTCGGTTGCGGACCCATTCGCGCTGTTGCGTACGTCGCCGCTCTTTCCGCACCCAGTCTTCTTTCCCCGAAAGGGCACGCGCACGGCCCATCTTGAGTCTAAACTGAAACTGACAAGAGCATAGGAAACAGCGCGCAAAACAGACGAGGACGAAGAAACACACGTGACAAGTGCTGCGCTCGTCCCGTATGTTTCTTCTTCGTCCTCGTCTGTTCTTCGCACTGCTTCCTACGATGAATTCCCACCAACGCGCCCAAGTACCCATTATTCTATGATAGCTGGAAAGGTTGCCGCCATCTACGAGCGACGGCGGCAACCAGACTGGTTGTGCTTGCCGCCGTCGCTTATAGATGGCGGTAGCTGTCCAGAGGTTTGTGGAGGTCTGTGTCGACAAGATTTTGGTACCGGACACGATCCTGAGGAACCTAGCCCTTAACAGCTCCGCTGTAAAAAGATGCTGTAGAGGACAATCAGCACCCATGCACTCCTCCCCCCCCCCCAAAAAAAAACAGTTTATAAATATCAACATGATGACACAGCAAAAGCCCACATGACGAGCCATTAAATGACAAAACCAAGACGCCGTTTCTTAGGATCTGCAAGCTGCCAACGCACGGTGCAATGCACTTTTCCATGACGTAGCTCAGCACTGCACCGAAAAAGGAGCCGTGCAACGCGAGCAAGCAAGAGTCTGAGTCAGTGTGGCGCTTTTCCTTACCTGCGCCTGAGCAGGTGGCCCCTGCAGACTCCCTGGAAGGCAGTTACGCTGCATCGCAGCTGCCCGAACCAGCGGGCGTTTCTGTGCCGTCTCCAGCAATGCTGAATCACCGCAGCCGCTTCATGCCGCGACCGCTCCAGCGCCAGGCGACGGCGCGTCAGATAGCCTCTGGCCATGCTCTGCAAAACGCAGGGCAGTCACAAAGGTTAATGTGAAGCTTCGAGTCGGGAACGAATGACTGACTCCACGCCTACAGATCACAATCTCGTGTGAGGTGTAAATCTACAACTTTTAAGGGGGAAACACTGCTTCTAGAGCTTTTTTTTTTATTTATGACTCAAACTTAACGAAATTTACATAGCACATCTGCCTTTACAATCTAGTAATAAATATGTAATTAGTTTTGAAATAGCTTAATTAGAATAGCAATTAATTAAAATTTCATTTGCAAAATTTAAAAAAAATTTAAAAAAATAGAATAATAAAAACATAGCATTAAAGATATATTTGTGAACTAGAAAGTCTGCAGTATGCAATAAGGTATAAATGAAAACTCTAGGACGATTTACTGCTTTTTTACAACAGATCAAACTTTTCACTTTCAAAAGTAATTTTTACATTACATATTAAGACAAATAAAAAAAAATTCTGTATCATATTTCGTACATGTATACCCCTTATTGCATATGGCACTAATGCCCCTAGCAGAAAAAGAAAAAAATGGTGAAGATCGGTTGCATAGAAGGTGAGATATGGCTTCTGTAACTAGTGAAGTGTTGGAAAAATTGATTTTGAGAAAACGGGCAAAAACATGTACGGGTTCATTTTCACAGCTCTGTCACGAATTGTTTGTGTGTGGGGGTCTAGTAGCCTCCGGGAACATAGTCTGCATGCATCTGGCCAGTGTTCCTCCTCTTCATGGCCCTCTGGATGTCGTCTTGTGAGTCGAAGCAGCGAGTTCACGATGTCGAGGTTCACCATGACGAACGACTTCGCGCTCTCGGGAGCTGCTGGATCGGCGCCGGCAACCAAAGCAGCTTTGCGTGTCGTAGCACAGTTGGACGAAAGCTCTTGAAGCTTTTCCTCGGCGTTTGTTTCTTTTCGAGCGATATCCGATGCGCTGAGCCACGGAGGATCATATCGCACGCGGTTATTCGAGCCGCGGGTGTGTTCGCGGACGTCGACGGTCGACGCAGTTGCCGGAGCAGCGCGGTCGGGTTCGGTGTGTCGCACTTCGTTGGTGTTCGCCTGACCTTCGGCAGGTTGAACGGAGGCTCTAATAAGCTTTTCCTCGGCTTTTGCTTCTTTTCGAGAGATATCCGACGCGCTGAGCCACGGCGTATCATGTAACACACGGTCATTCGAAGCCGCGGACGTCGACGGAGTTGCCGGAGCAGCACAGTCGGGTTCGGTGTGTCGCACTTGGCCTGACCTCCGGCAGGTGGTACGGAGACTTTAATAAGCTTTTCTTCGGCTTTTGTTTCTTTTCGAGCGATATCCGACGCGCTGAGCCGAAGGGTATCATGTCGCACACGGTCATTCGAAGCCGCGGGTGTGCTCGCGGACATCGCGCAGTCGCCGGAGCAGCACGGCCGGGTTCGGTGTGCCGCACTTCGTTGGTGTTCGCCTCACCTACGGCAGGTTGAACGGAGGCTCTAATAAGCTTCCTCGGTCCTTTTCGAAGTTTTTTTCCAACCTTGTGGCCGGTGTGGAACTTCTTCCGAAGAGCCCAAGAGCCTCCGGAGTTGGCATCTTTCAAAAATCAAACAAGATGGCGGATCCGAAACCATGACCGGACGGCGCTCGTGGCCAATGAGAAAACGTCATTTGCGCACGTGATTCAGAACAGCCAATGCCGTGGCTAAATTTT
>JAZHYW010045504.1:0-31447 GCA_037355805.1 Ixodes ricinus
GGGTGTGCAGCGTACAGCCGCGATTCACTTTGCCTTGATTGAGGTGAAACATAACCAACAAAAAGATAAAAAACGCGCTTATTTTTGCACCATTTGTTTTGCACAGTCGATAGCAGGGCAGTTGGGCGGCGACCGAAAATTTGACTCACTTGCAAGCGTTTTTCAACTTCGTTCGGCGCCAGTCGGCACCACACACTCTCAACAAAAGGATAGTCGTAGGGTACGACCTTTGGGGTAGTAAGAAGCCGTCACAGATATCGCTACCCCCACTTAGTTATACTAACGACCCCATGTGTAGTTACACGGCACGCAATCAACAGGTGCTCACGGCGAGCACCCCCAAAAGAAACATGGCGGCTGGCAAGCGACAGTGGAGCAATACGAGTAAGGCCTAGCGAGCTGGACTGCTTTTTGCTAAAATACGATTCTCAAGTGCGTACGCCCGTTCGCTGCCTTCCGTGCGTGCTAAATCACTCCAAAACGCGCCTCGAAGCACCGACACCGCACCTATTACGGGTAGGGGCGACGTTGTGTGAGGGGAGGGGGGGGGCATTCGCGGGGGTTTGTCTGCGACTGCTTTCGCGCGACCGGCTGCATTTACTTCGCGGCCAGAAAACATTCAAAGAAGGAATCGTATAGCGACAAATGGAATGATGTCCTTATTGAACAAAGCATCTGCTTGCTGAGCTTGCCGCAAGTGATCCGGCGTTTTCGGCTGACAACGGCGAGGCGAAGCATCACCGATTCAAGCGGCGTAGGTTCCGATCGTTCAACGCTCCTGCTCACCTGTTAGCATTCGTTATCCACTTTCAAGTCCCTGGTAATCCTCACCGCGTCTGAGCACGCACTTGACGCTATTCACCGCACAGAACACCCATTCAACTGGCTATGGGACTGATCCCACTGGGACGAGAGGCCGAGAACCGAACCCTCTGTAGGGCTGCTCCGTGGAGCCATGGAACGCCTCCATGTTTTCCACTCAAATAAGTAGACACATAAACGCGCGACTCCTTGAATTGGTTGGCACACGCGCCACCTAACGGACAGCGCTTAAAGTAAAAAAAAAGAAGAAACCCACTGTTTTTTGTTTTTTTTTAAGCGCCTCGCCAGATATCCATGTATATACACAAACCACACCACGCTTCACACATGCGCGACATACAGACACCACAGCATTTCATACATGGACGCGTTCACAAACAGCACAGGGTACAACATGAGATATCGACACTGTATTTCTATACACACTACTGGTCGACACCACCAGCTTATATACTGCTGTATTTTCTGTGACCGATTAGGATGGTGACCACGGTCATATTTTGCATAAATACGAAAAGACTGTGCAAGATTTACCCGTATATAATATTTTCCTCTACTGCCCTCAGGAAAGGGCTCGTATCTCTAATGTAATCCATTGCAAAAGTGAACTGCAGGATATAAATAAAGTTGAATAGTCGCTACACGTCACGTTCTGATCAGTTTCGTTTTCTCGCTAGCCTACACTTCAAGTATACAGAAGCCTGTTTTATTAATTGTATTAGTTATCGAAACCAATTTCTGCAATCACAGCTTTCTGAACACGCTGATGCATTTTCTTTTCTCTTTTTTACATATCCAAATGACTTCAGCGGCGGTTGAGTAAAAGTTGAGCACACTGAGCACGCGCACGTGATTCTAGCGAAGCCCGTCCGCCGGTGCTCCCCGAAGTTACACCGGTCCTCCCCGAAGCTACACCGAAGCGTTGTTTCAGTTTTCTTCTTTTCGCTACAATTGTTTCTACTCAAGCTTCAATCTTCCAACCACGTCGGACGGTCTGTCGCCGGGGCTGGCCGGGGCGCGGTTGGTTAGCGCTCGCGCCGCTGCGTGTGCCGTCTCGTTGTGGTTGTCATTGCGTTCCGACGCGTCGCCCGCGTGCGCCGGGAACCACTTGATTCTCACTTTCTGTCTTGCAGTTTGACCGCTCGCAATACTGCCTCGGTCTCCCGGCAGATTTGGCCTTTGGTGAACTTTCGCACCGCCTGTCTCGAGTCACACAGCAACGTGTGGCAGTCTGCGTCGGCGATGGCCAGGGCGATGGCCACCTCCTCCGCTTGTTCCGCTCCAGCGCTTCTCACGCTCGCTGCCGTCCTCGTGGTGCCGGTCGACGCCTCAATGACAACCGCTGCGAAGGCGTTCCGTTGACATTCGGCCGCGACCACGTATTGCGCGTGCTCGTCGATGGCATGCAGGTCGATGAGAGCCTTCGCCCTCGCTTTTTGTTTGAAGCATTTTTTTATCGAGTTGCTCGATGAAATGTGCCAAATGAACCAGTGAAGGCGAGTCATATATCCCGAGACTGAGAAATACGGAAATACACGGACATGATCCCATATATCTGTGTACGTTCGTCCTGTCCAGCCTCAGTCGTGGTGTCCAATACTTCATACTTCACTGCACTTGAAAGCAAAACAATTGGGTATGACAGGCGTGCAAGTTCGGCGGAACTAGAGGCGGAACCAAGAAGGCCATTTGCAACTGATCTGCACGCTGAACTGACCGATCACACCTTTAATGAGAGCATGCTCTTTACTGAACCGCACAATAAAAGACGACAAGAGTATCTCGTCCGGAGAACATTGAAGTCAACACACGCCTGTGCGTAGCTTGCTGTGCATTTCTTTAGATTTGGTTAAATTTCTCGAGCACGACGCCAGCGGCCAGCTGTTTACCGCTGTACATGGTAAAACCCGCGACGGAAGCAAAAAGGACAACCGCGATACTTTTTATCTGCCTCGGGTTTTAGTAGGTGCATACCAATGTTGCCTGTACTCTTTGGCATTGTTTGTTTTCTGCCAGTTTAGGCGAACTGAGCCACACGCCTGTTTCGACCGGTTCAAATTTGAATAAATGGTAACCGACGCACAAAGAAAACAAGTTTCAAGTACTTTTTGAGATTTTTAAAGTGGATTTTACTATTGAACAACGGCATGCACTTGAATGTTCAATTCAAGAGTTTATAAAACGTGACTACCCCATGCTTGTCACCTGCCAACAGGGGTGCTAACGCTCAATGGCTCGAGCCCAGTGGGTCGTTAAGTAAGCCTGTGGGGTCGTTACAGCCGTCAAAACGCATGATGACGAGTGGGGTGCTCACTTTTTCTTAGAGTGCAGATCAGTGGTCGGCACTCATGGTCTACCCGGGAGGAAAAAGTACGAGCTCAGAGCCGAGCGTCGATCACGACTTTCCAAACGAGAAGCTCCGGTAATACTTCGGCGGCTCGTCAGCTTCAAACAACGCCTCTTCGAACGAGCCCGCAAATCCAATGCTTCGAACGGTCGCGGCAGAAAGCACGCCGGAAGGAAGGGGGCTGGAGGCTGTGTATCCGAAAAAGACGCAGCGTTGGTTTCTACGTCTATTTCGCACATGAGTTAACAAGATCGCAAAGCTACCCGACAGTGAACACTGACTGACGTTACATTGGAGTACACGCAGTCGAAATGACGCCTGCAACAGAGCGCAGCTAGAGGCTTTCAACAGGGCACACGTGCGTTCAGATAAGCTACAATTTCAAAACTTCATGTCTCCTTTCTCACATTCGGTGTTTATTTTGATCCGTGTATACCAAAGTACTCAATGCTGCATGTAATAAAGTCGTGTATACGTACCGTTTGAAGCGATTTAAAGTTTGTTGGTTTCGCTTGGTGCCCACAAGCAAAAAGCGCGACGAACTGTAATCACTCGGTCGCGCCGGCGGCGCCGGGTGGCGCGACCGACGCCCGCCCGCAGCCCGCTGCGCAGTGCTCATGCTCGGCGGCTCGGCTTGGCGGCTCTCTCGGCCGCTCTGCTGGCTCGGCGGCTTGGCCGCTCGGCTGCTCGGCTACAGCTCAGGCTCGCCCCCTTCGAACTGCCTCTGGAGCGCAGAACGCGCGGGTTGACGATGGAGACTTCTGAAAAACGAGGCTCTAACGTATCATTTGATGGCGAAAATGCACGTATTTTGCGCGTCGTTTTTATACAGTGTGTGAATCTCGCGAAACAGGCGACGAAGAGTGGTGGGTGAAATGTGCTCGCATGTTTTCGTGGATTTTGTGTACGACGTAGGATTACACAGAAAGGTGGGTCAATATCGATAAATGTGCGCGTAAGAAGCAACTACATGCACGTGACCTCTCAAACCTATTCACCCTCATTATTTTATGGTGCGAACCGACATTGTCACGTATCGCGTTTGATTTGGGTCCCAACACCGCTAACCTCGAATTGTATATCGTGTTCGATGTTGTATATCCCACCGTCGGTAACTTCGCATTGATATCGTATTCGATGTTGTGTCCCAAGACCGATAGTTACTTATTGTATTGCGATGCTGTGTTGCAACATCAAATTGTATCGAGGTACGTTGGGTTTTTTGATTGGCGATCAACTTTTGTTGCATTCTGTGGGTTATCAAGTTGTTTTTGAGTGGAAGGGGAGGGGGCAAATTCCTCCACCCCACCGGGTCGTATATTTTACTGGTGATGGGCCCAACTTTTGCCGGATCTTGGGATTCGGCAGAGTTAGAGATTCGGCAAAAATACACTGTTACCAGACTTAACGTTGATAGTTAGTTTTTTCTCACAAAACAGGGTTTTTAGAGCGCAGCTCCTAGGCGCCCGTTTCCGGCCTGAGCGGCGTCGGCGTCGCCGTCGGCGCCGCTGTCGGCGTAACCGCGCGGTGCATGATGAGTAAATTTCCCCGCTAAAAGCGGAAAATTTTCCCCGCTAAATTTAGCGGAAAACTTTCCCGCTAAATTTAGCGGAAAATCTAGCGGAAAAAATTCCCCGCAAAATATAGCGTAAATGTTCCCCCCCCCCACACCCCCACCCCCAGTTGATAGAGCCATGGTCCCATTATAACTACTGCAATAAACATTTGTTGGAAAACTATCACGGCAATTAGCACATCCTTATTGGGCTTTTTCTTTGAAAGGTAGGTCGCGGGTGTTCTAGCTAGTTATTCTGACTGGTTTGGTGGCTGTCTAGCATTTCAAGAGCGCGAGGCTGTGTCTACTGCGTGCCGTACCAACACCTGTAAAAACTTGCACTATTGATCAATGTTAATGTGTTCGCAACGCAGAACGTTTGTGTTGCGTGGGTATCCACAACCAATATCGTTGTCTCGCTTACTGCCGTACGGTACCTCGTGCTGTTTTATGATATCATTCACGCGATGTCGTATATGTGGGCATACCAATATCCACATGCTGCTTCACGAACGCTCAATATCGTGTTACGTTTCCTCTTAGTCCGCGGTTTATGCCGATGTAATTCATGTTTTATTAACTTGGTATCCGTTCTGAGATATATGCACGCGATATCATATTGTATTCTTCATTGGGACCGTAATCGACGACCGATATTTATAAATCGTGTGGCCGTACGGTATGTCCATGTGGGTCACCAATAGGCACGCGATGTCGTATTCTATTCCAATAACCGCACATTATATCGGAATATTGTGCTTCAATATCGTGTTGTATACAAATAACCGCAAGCTCCATCGGGATATTGTACTCCGATATCGTGTTGTACACCAATAACCACGAGTTATATCTGGATATTGTGATCCAATATTCGGTTGCATGCCAATAACCGCATGCTATATCAGGATATTGTGCTCCGATATAAATTCCCATCGTGCGTATTGAGTTAATCGGCTAACAACAAGTTTTTATTGGTTTCCATCAACTTCAACGGAATAAAATATTTCCAATAAGCCGAGTTCACATTGGCCTTTTTCAACAGGGACCACACGAACTCTAGTGCTCTCGCCCTGCACCGGACAATACCTTGATGTCCTTTGTGGAACTGCTTTAAGACCTCGCTTCTTAGTGGCTGGGGAACCACGAGACGGCTGCCTTTCAGAAGGACGCCCTTACAAATACTGAACTTTCCACGTTCTTGCCAATAAGGCTTTATCACGGCCGGTAAAGAGGTTATGCTGGGCCACCCTTCTCGAGTAAAGAGAATTAACTGCTGGTAAGTCTCATCACATGCTTGCTCTTCGGCAACTGATCTGAAGCTGTCGGACTCGCTCAACTCTGACAACGAACCTGCCACAAAACTGCTTACTTCTTCTACTGAGAGGCAGTTCACCATTCGCTGCCCCCGCAGAGGTGCCCGTGATAGTGCATCAGCAGTCACAGGGTTTTTACCTGGCACATACTCGACATCGAAGCTAAAGCCTATCAACCGCATCCTAAACCTTTGAATGCGCGGTGGAAGCAAATCCAGTGGGAAGATTCCCAGCAAAGTCCCAAGGGCTTATACTCAGTTTCTGCGCCAAAAGTTAAACCCTTTATGTAACTTTCGAGGCGCTCTGCGGCCCAAGTCAAAGCCAAGGTTTTCTTTTGAATTTGCGCATAGGACATTTCCGTAGAGTCAAAGACCTTGAAACAAAGATTACAGGCCTTCGCTCATTGTTGGGCTGCAGCTGCTACAAAACAGCTCCTAAACCATATTACGAATCATCCACCGAAAAATCGTCGGGTACTTTGGGTCATATGTTGCCATGCAACTATCCGAACAGATAGCTTTTTTAGATGCTCAAACACCGCCTCTTGAGCGTTAGTCCAAAGCCATTCACCATTATTTTGCAGCAGCTGACGTAACAGTGCTGTTTTCTCTGCCAGATTTGCGATAAACCGCGAATAGTGGTTAGCGAGACCCAACAGCTGTCGCACCTCAACCATAGTGTAATATACACCAGGTAAAGAGCGGACACTGCCATAGGCCCCAGCGGTCCAGATAGACCAGTGGCAGCTAGCGCTCCTAGCAGGCGGCATTAAGCGTAATATGGTTCCGGTTCTGGTCAAGTTAGTTTCGGTGTTGGTTTGGGCATTACTGCTCCGGTCCTCCGGTACCCTTCTCCTTCTCTTTTTTCCTCTCTTTCATTCTCGCCTCCCTTCTCGCTAGGCTCTCGGGAGCTACTCGACTCCCGGAGCCTCTTTTTTAAACATTGACGCAGTTTTATTTTAACTTACACAATAAAATTTGTGCAAAATGTGTGAGACAAAATTTCTACTTCACAAAATAGAGGTGTACATCTTGTTTGTTTGCTTTTTCTACTGTTAAACATTGAGGTTACACAATCTCCACTTTGACTCCTGACTGGTGGAGCATTTTGGGGTAAACAACATAAAATGATACGCCAACATTTTATTGGACCACATTCGTATATACATGATTTACTTCTGGCGCTCTGTATGTTTTATAAGAAAAAAATATACTAAAATAAATGAATCTGAAGGAGTTCGGCATATCGTACACTTGCGTATTAGATTTGTAGTGGAACCAAGTTAACAAAAACTTACCACAGGGAACATGGCGAGTGATCCCTTCGCTTTCACGACGACTTCGGCACAGGAAGTAAGTGCAGAAATAAATAAGACATCGCTATCATTACCAGTTAGAAGCGTATAATAAGTGAGCAAAGCATACAGTGGAGAGTACAAATTTTAAATTCCCAGCTAATATAAAACACACGAATTAGCATAGCCTGAAACACTCTGTGGGAGAGCCATTACCAAACAATGAGAACTCTATTCAAAATCTGACTGGATTCAACGTCCCTAAACATTCCCCGAAATACATTTGATCAGAATGAAAGTATGGCGTAAAAAAGTGTCTAAAAACCTATAGACTGTGGATACAAAAGTTGATGCATTTTCTTTCGAATCTATAGTCTCTTCAGATTATGTTTTATAGACATTCTGTAGAAAGTGGATAACTACTTTTGCAAGGGGGCCGTGATACATATATGTTGGAAATAACTGAAATAAATATTTGGGGTGCAATGTGCACTACCCAATTTATAAGCACTTTCTGTTTTGATTTGACAACTGCCTCCGTTAATACACTATTAACACTTAAACTTGTCTAGTTGCTTACCAGTAACTGGAGAGTGCAACCAGACTTTGTGCAAGTTCCAGTTAAGAAATCGAACGTGCTAACACAAGCGTATTCTGCAAAACATTTAAAAAAAAACATGTGTGGCACTCTGAGCAAAGTTAAGCTACCCACTCCTGAAAGTGTGTGGTACAAGGCAGCACACATTACTCGGACAGGTGCCACACTTTCTATTACGGCAAGAAAGTGATTTTCTAGTTTCTAAATGAAATTAAATGCAACCTGTGACAGCACTACTAGGTTCGCGAAGTGGTTTCCAGGCACATGGTATGCTTTCAGCACAAGAAAGTACTGGTGAGGCCTGGTCAAGTTGTCAGACTCATCCCTCAGCAGCTGAGAACAGCCACAACTGTGGGTTGTTTGTTCAAGGAAATGCTTAATCAAAAGCTCCAACGTAATAAGTGGTCGAGTCATCAATTATGTTAGACCTGATGTCTTATGTCAGCTCAAAAATATCCTCTAGTGGCAGGAAGTTATCAATTGAAAGACATTCCACATTGTCTGCAATTGAATTTTCTTCGTGCAAAATATTAGCAACTCCTTGAGGATGTTAGCCATGTCATCCTGTACGTTTCCCCTGTTCGGCAGTTTGCACAGTTTTTTATCATGTATGTGTTTCAGTCCTGAGGTGAACTGGTACACGTTTAGGTTTGTATTGTATCCACAGGAGAACAAATAGCTCGAAATATGTTCTCCTGTGGGACTTACTACAGGCGTCGTGTAAGCAAGACCTTAAAGTCATGGCAGTTTGAAATCTCCTCCCAGAGCATGAGGACACATCCGAGTTGGTGGTAAAGGAGATCGAGTACCTCAGATTCTCCTTTCAGAATGGCATGACGCAACTTCTGCCCTGTCTTCTTGAATTGCAGAGCTATTTAGACAATCAAAGGTCTGTCCATCCTATCGCAGGAATAAGTTGTAGCCATGGCTGCCTCAGGAAGTTCCTTGGCATAAACAAGGAATAGAACTGCGAGTCCTATTCCTTGTTTATGCCAAGGTGCCTCAACGTCACGCTTTACTTTCATGTTACTCAAAGGGTTTTGAAAAATGTGTCTTTCAGTAAGTTTCGGAGCCAATTGCGACCTCATCTCATGGGTAGGCCGATAAAGTTAACAAATATGGGACTGTTCAATGACCTCATTTTCAATGCAAAATTAGTGTGCTTGGAGATTGTTTCTGGTTGTTTTGATGAGGTGCGGAACATCAAAGGTAAGGTAACCATGTTCGTTGTGAAATAAAAAAATGGGTTATCAACAGACACACCAAGTTGTTTGGAAAAGCTTAGGTTTGAATCCCCTGATCGCAGACCACAGCCTTTAGTGTGAAGCCAACAGTCTTAAGCTCCAGCAACGAGAGGAATGAGAAAACTGCAGATAAAAAAGACGGTGTTGAACTGTGCACAATATGCAAGGGGCTGAACCTACCTCCTGAAAATTCCAGAGAGCACAACAACTAAGGCTCTATCTGCAACACCGTTCAACACCGTCATCTGTAAATCCATAGATAATGCCGTGTGCAGGGTCATAAGTCAAGATCATTCACAAAACAATCTCATCGATAATCGAGGTTCCCACACGATTGCAGCCCGACAGCCCGACGGGAACCACAGAGCGAAAAGTTCAAGCTGCTCGGCTCCACAAACTCACGCGCAGCATGCGAGCACGCTGGCGGTAATGCGTCACCTTGTTTGATGGAAAGCCGACCGAACACGCTGCAGCCGAAAACACAGACGGACGGCAGGCACGGCACGGAAGAAGGACGCGCCGACGAGCAGAGGCCATGCAGAATGATGCTGAGGCGACGGCGTGCAGGCAAGCAAACGGGCAGGCCCATGGCCAAGGAGGTTATAAGTACTAGGAGGGGGCACATCGCAATATTGGTGAAGCCTAGTCATAAAAAGTTTAAACGATGTTGTGGCCAACGTGACCGTAGATCTATCTGGCGATTGGTGCGCGTGACATGTCACGTGTGAGATGGATGGTTGATTGTAGAAGGATTCCTTGTAGGCTTGCGCGCTCCGTCCGGTAGGTTTTATCAGACCGAAGGCGAGACTGTGGTGTATTTTAGTACACCATAGCTAGACGAAGGCTAGCTACGGTCATGTGATGTGGTCACGTTGGCGTGATAAGTGAGGAGAGTAAGGAGGAAAATGAAAAAGAGGCGAGGCGCCAAGGAGCAAGGCTTGTGGAGGCTACGCGGCTGGCGTCATGCCCTCTCCAACCCTTCTATCCTCCTTGCCCATGGCAGGCAAACGGCAGGCCATGATAGGCGCCATTCATCACGTGGTTTTTGTGTCGTATTAAAATAAAACTATTTAGTCGTTTTAAGTAGTTTACATAATTCTAAAACATTACAATTTAAAAGATAAATACTTCTCAAAGAAAGAGTTCTAACTACTTTTAAGCAAACTACAGAAAAGCACCGTGTAGCGGAGGGCATTAAACGCAATATCTGGGCCGCCAATCGGCTTCTGTGTCCTATCTTTACGTTTACTATATTACTCTATGCCTCAGCCGCGTTCGTTGGTGCCTTCATCTCAGTTATAGCTTGAACCTTCATGGGATCGGGCGTATGCCGTCTTTGCTCACCTGGCAACTGAGGCAAGAAAGTTCCTTCACGCTGAATTGGCATTTTCCTTGCTCAAGGTTACACCGGCTTCGGACAGTCGCTCCAGAGTGCGATGCAGACGCTCATCGTGCTCTTTCTGGTTGGAGCCAAAGACTAACACATGTCAATCAGGTTTACCACCCTCGGGATACCACCAAGAATTTCGCTCATGCGCTTCTGGAAATACTCAGGAGCTGAGGGTTATCCCATACAGCAACCTTTCGCAGGAGTAACGCCCGTATGCCGTGATGAACGTAGTTAACCGCTGGCATTCTTCCGCCAACTTCGCTTAATGAAAACCCAAGTTGGCGTCGAGGTTTGAAAACACCGCTGCTCCACTGAGCAACGCTAGAGTATTGTCAACTGTGGGAAGTACAAAACGCACCCGTCTTACATTCTCGTTGAGTTGAGTCAAGTCAACACAAATGCGTACGTCTCCCGATGGCTTTAAGACAGGGACTATGCCCACGCACCACACAGTTGGGCCTTTGACTTTTCTAATGACTCCGTTCACCGCTATTTTGTCGAGTTCTTCGTTTACCCCTCTTGCAACGGGCGGTGTGGATGGCATAGAGCAGACTTTCTGGTTTCAGACGAATGCAATATTTGCCTTTTAAATCCCAAGACCATTGAACAAGGAAGGATAGCTTGTTTTCACCGATACTTGATTCACAAATTTTACTATTCCCAAGGTCATCATAGGCTGGTAAGCATATGATGACAGACTGTACTGATTCAATGACAAAACAGTTTGTCGATTGGAATTACGCCTCCACACAATGGTGGCAACACACTGTCCTTTGACCTTCAACTCCTGATTGCCTGGCCCCTTTAAAGCGACACTGGAACGCTCAAGTTGCCCTGGTAATCCTGGGAAGGACGCTGGGACTACTGAAACTTCGGCTTTAGTGTCGACCTTCGCAGAAACGACGGTATTCTTGTAGACACTTCTACCGCTCTGGTTTTGCACTTGTAACTCCTAAGGAACGAACAAAGTTCCTGCGGTTAGCAGTTCGCGTTCCAGTCTTGACTACTGCTGGCGCCTACCTTGGAGGCTCTTACTTGTTTAGTCGAGCAGACGGCGGCGAAATTGTCCTCGGTTCCCGCACTTGTGGCATAATGCTCCTCGGGCTGGGCACGAAGAACGAGAATGCGGACATTTTCCGCACGTTTAACACCTCGGAGTGTTGTTGGTGATTGTGTCCGACGCGTTTACTGTTCTTTGTTCTTGGGCGATGCCCAAGGGGCTTCCCCTCCCGGCGAACCGCGTCGACCTCGGCGCTCGACGACACACAGCCGAATTCATAAACGGGCCTCGACTCGAACTCGACTCAAACTCGACTCGAAACTCCACTCGAGGCCGGTTTTGCGCTTCATAAACCGACCTCCACTCCAAACGCTCCTCGACTCGAGGAAATTCTCGAGTCTCTCCTCGAGAATCTCAAGGTAGCTCTGTCGCTTCCTCGAGTCGCTCCTCGACTTGAGTTTGGAGTGTCATGGCGGCCGACGAGTCGTTCGCGGAGTTCGTGCACTTCGTTTTAAGCGCAGAAGAGATCCTCTACGACGACGCAGGCGACAGCGAATCGAGACGAGTGACGAGACGGTGTTCCAGCGAACCCCTGAACCCGCTGGAACGCTTCAGTGACCGCGAATTTCTTGTGCGGCGCCGCTTCGCGAAGGCGACCGTAGCGAGCACTCTGCTGTCTCTGCCGGGAGCGTGAGTACTCGGGGCCTGCCACCCTTAACGATGCTGCAGCTTCTCGTTGCTTTGAACTTTTATGGTGAAAGGACGTTCCAAGTTGTTACGGGAACCATGGGAACATGCCGCAGCCGACAGTGTGCCGGGTTGCGGAGCGAGTTTCGCGGCTCCTCGCACGGACCATCTTCACCCGCTCGGTGAAGTTCCCGCACGGCGCAGCGATTTTTAACGCGTTCGTGCGGGGCTGCTGCGAAATGAAGTTTCCAGGGGCGACTGGGTGCATTGATAAGAGGACCCGGCGGTCCCGACGTGGAAGTGTTCTCGAAACAGAAATGGATACTTCTCCATCAACGTGCAGGTAAGTTCACCCCTGTTGTTTGCGTTATTAGTGCCAAACTTAATTAATCAAACTGTACGCTGAGATGCGATATCGTAGGTGCAAACTCTGACGTAACGATATCAATCAAAACTTTAAAACAAATCTGTATCCTCCAACAGTTCGCATGACCGAGCGTGCACGTACTCCCGTTCTTATGAAGAAAAAAAAATGTCATTAAACGGTTGCCGGCTCTTGTGAGAGCACAGAAATACGTTAAAATAAAAAAGAACTCCCGATCGGGTTACCGAGCACAATGATAGTAGCGGCCCGAGCCAGGTGTTGCCCGAGCGCACCCTCCTTGCTAGAATGATCATGACCAAAGCACATTTCCAGTGAACGTACGTGGGATGGGACGTTGTGTTACAACACAGTCTCATCCCAGATGAACCTTTTTAATCGTCAGATTCTCAAATATGAAGACTTAAAATAAAACTAAATTAAAATTGAAAACGATGAGCAAGTGTTTACTTTCTACATACACATTAAAGCATTCATTTGGTGGCATTCACAAGTTGTCTGTGCAATTGGTAACTACAACAGTCCCATATGTAAATAGTTTTTGTGTCTGCATGTGTTTGTGACGTGTCCACCAAACTGCACGATGAACACCCACTGCTCAATAACATTTGTTCATCGAGGTTGGTTGTTTGTAGGTTCTTGGCATTTGTTGCTTAAATGAGACCACGGCTTACGAGTCCACAGAAATATACAATAACGTAGAAAACATACGCCGATACCACACCATTCGCAGATTGACATCCTTCGGCAAGCAGCAGAGTGTACCGAAAGTACAACTAGTACCAAAAGTCCATATTGTACAGCACATCACCCGAACCAGACTGATGCCTGCAGCCATCTAAAAGAGACTTTCTGAAGCTTAATGTGCACGAAGGGACATTATCCACTCACGACAAAAAGCTGTGTGTGCACATCTGAAGAGTGTTATCAAACACAGCACTTTCTAATCAGACACACCACTCCACAAACTAGTCCCAGATTTTCTATTCAAACAATAATTGTGCTGTATTGTTCTTCATTTTTGTCTTCTTTAGGTACCAAAAAGGATGTGTATTGGTTCTTCATTCTTGTCTTATGTAGGTACCAAAAAGCCCACTTCCGGACTAGGAACTCAGCGCAGCGGGCCTAGGCGCTTTCCGTGCCTCGACATGTGGTTGTGCAGCACAAGCCTGAACGGTCAGCTGTGATGATCACTGGTGGACTTGTACTGCAAAACTTGGCCCGCCTGCAGAACGAGCCACTTCCCGCTTCACCAGTCCCACCCCCACTGATGATGCTGAAGGCCGTCTCATGTCCCATGGACTCCAAACCCCGTGGATACATTCAACGGGGCATGGGTGCGGGCTCAACTCATTGCATGGTGCTTCCAGTAGGCACTGAATGCATAACATGTTTTTTAGCTTAGGTCACCAAACAATCAATTCACTGGCCATATTAAAGCTCGAAATGCAATCGGGCCAGAAACAAATCAACCTTATACTATGGCCACACACTTTCTAGTTTAAACCGAAAATAATCCGCCGGTTTGTCAGTTAGTTGGTCGCCACGGATTGTTGCTGTCTTTTTTCTACTCGGGTTCGAGCTGGATGGCGGTGTTTGAAACTATGCTGGTGGTTGCTGTTTTGTGAATCTTCCAAAAGAAGCAAGACCCACTTGCCTTCTTTTTTTGCGGAAACATTTTGCTTGAGAACAATTCAATCTTTGTCATCACACAAAGCAGAGGCGTAGCAGAATACAAAGGAAGTGAAAAGCTCCCGGTAATTACATTGAAATAACTCAAATTTTTGCCATGTTCACTCTAGACTTTTCAGAAAGTTGTTCAGTTCACATTTGTTTGAAGTAAACTTGTACTTCAGAATGTCTGAAATCATGTCTTGCAGCTGTGACCCCGTATGAAGAACTTTCGGTTAGAGTGCAGCAATTCCTTGCGAGGACACTTTCGGTTGTTAGGCAGTCAAGGGTGTCCGACCTAACAGTACCTAAAAATACAAGCATGCGGGGCACATGCACTCGAACTGATGGCATCACACTATTACTGAGTGTGAGCATGAATAACTTGAGCATTGTACCAGTGTTTAGCTGGAACCGCTGTTCAATTACTGTATCAGTACGTGGTGAGCTGAAAACTTGGGCCCAACTGCTACGTCAGCACTGTAGTAGTGTGCCGTGAAAAGGCAGTGAAGTCAAATTCTGGGTTTTTTGTGCCAAACCTACGATGGGCATCTGGCACGCCCCAGCAGAGAACAGGATTAATTTTGCAACCAAAAGCTCGGTGACACGGCGCCATCTCCACAATGAAGAGGCAGTAGGCAAACCTCGTCAATGTGGTGTTGACTTCACTCTGGGAGGCAGTGCAAGTCCATAGAGGATTGCGAGGCACAGACCCCTGGACAGGAAATGAGACATGTCTGAACTCAATGAAAACTATAGCAAAACTCTGTGATGACAGCATTTAATGAACGAGACAGCACATGGACAACATAGTAATAAAAAAGATATTACATAAATAACAGTGCCAAAGTTTAGGAAACTCTGGCTATACACATTAAAACATTGATTCCTATATTTTCTTCAGGGGGATCGGTGGTCGATTGCATTAACACCTCACAGCTTGGAGCACGGGCAGTGAAAGCTTGCACAACTGAACATAGGAATCCCGAGTTCAATCCCTGCCCGTATCGATATGGACGATTATTGTACCGGCATGCGGTTGTGTATCAGAACTGTGATGTAATTTGAAGACCCAAGGATAGCTGTGGTACGACACTGGCTAAATATCTCGTCTAGAGTGGAGATAACAGATGCTCACTGGGGCTGACTAGCTTCCCATTGTCTAAACATACAAACAACGTAATTAGTAAGGAATAAAAATACTTGGCTACTTCCTCCGCTTTGAGAGAATACATTTAAAGCTGACGTAACCGCCCTTTTGCATAAAATGTTCACTACAAATAGCCATTCAAGAAACAAGTTAAAAAAAATGCTAGGTGTTGCTGTACGAGATATGGTCAATACTTGCAACAACTTCAGGTCAGGGATAAAATGAAGCAAGTTACGGACTTTAAAAAAGCATTCTTATAAACACAAAATAAAATGTAAAACATTGTAATTACTAAAAAGGGAGATGAAACAAATCGAATAAATCAGCCTATGTTGTGGTTGGTCCCCGAGAACAAGCAGTTGTTGCAGCTTGATTAGTTTGTTGAGCTGCTGCAGCTCAAGCTCGAACCAGCTTGTTACTCTGCTGCTGATGGAAAACCTGGGCCTGCGCCTGCTAATAGGCAACCTGACACTGACGTAGCTCCACCTGCAGCAGGTGCAGCTCCTTCTTGCGCTGTTCCTCCTTGTTGAGGGCAGCCGCACGGCCTCCTTCTCGGAAGCAAGCATCTGCTCAAAGCATCGGTGCGGCCTCCAGTCGGGGACCTGGTTGGTGACGCAGCAACAGAACCTCCATGATGCTGCCCCAGTCCAGTGGCAGTGAGGCAGGCGAATCTGGGCAAGCACAACACATTGATGCCATGAGTGCTACAAACAAGATAAGGACACGACAGAACTGGTAGAAACTGTCACAACGACCCCACTACAGGAATGTTAAATGCCAACTGTTGGTAAACATGAAAGTCTGCTTAAGGGTGCCTCTTCTGCACCACTCTTATGCTGTGGCTGGTTTACA
The DNA here is from genome assembly GCA_037355805.1 of Ixodes ricinus. Lineage (NCBI taxonomy): Eukaryota > Metazoa > Arthropoda > Arachnida > Ixodida > Ixodidae > Ixodes > Ixodes ricinus. The sequence continues at coordinate 16,306 of JAZHYW010045504.1, forward strand.
GTCGCATTACTGCAGCATTTTTGTCTTTGTACGCTCGGCCACAAATATGTTTTTCCCAATTAAACGACAATGAACCTCGCCAGAGTGAATGACACAAACTGTCTATACAGGATATACAAAACTGCCAAAACCAACGACCAAGGAGCAACTCTCGCTGGGGGAGGCTCTACTTGACGGAGCCTTCCTTCCTTGCTCTGACCCTTTACCTTCAGTGATATTGCCAGTAACGACAGCGCAGACTCCGAATGGTGATACTGTCAAAAGAGACAGCGCTGTTATTTCGGACCTTGTTGGCCCTCGGGCAAACGTGTGGCGTATTTGTCAATAAACATGTCATTTTCCAGACCCAAAGAATTTACTGTGTTTCTACGTGGTACTGTATTTCTAAAGTTGAAACCCACAAGTCGCATTCATGAAAACACGGCTCATTGTCACAGTTTTTAGCGTTCCTATGAGACAGTTTGCCAAAATCGAAATAATAAATAAATGGAAGAGCATAGACAGAATTTTTTTATGAATAAACACTAGAAGCTGTGTGGTCTACTAGCAACGAACCTTCATGTGTACGTAGGAAATGCAATCTAAAGCCTTTACCTCGCATCATGTCAGTCATCATGCTCGTTCACCGTGGCTTCAGGAATGGTGGCTGGCAGCACTGAAAGCACCGGCCAATGGCAGCCGCATTGCCATGTGGGACACTAGTGTCCCCACAAGCTGGAGGGACGGGCTCATTGGACAGCGGGCGGAACACCAGTGCCCCCTCCTGCAACGAGAGGCCGAAGAACATCCTGTGACAGCATCCGTCAGTTGAGATGTACAGAGCACAACACAGAAAGAAAAACAAATCATACGGCAACTTCTCCGGTACAATTTGTTGTTCGACATTTAACTGCAAGAATGAAATGCGAAACAAGAGATGATGTCATACCTGCGCTGTTTCTTGACGTGTGTGGAAAATGCTGGAGTAGCTCAATGTGATCATCGGCAGCAGTCATATTGCGGACACACAATTTTTCAAATCAATAACATATACTACTACCCAAATTAAATTTATGCCGTCTTAATCATGCCGGTACAATGCGCCGGTTAACCTCACAAATAAATGACAACGGTTGCACACTAACATGGACACCTGAAAAAAGACAGTGGTCAACAACTGGACTCCAGCACATCTCATGTTCACATAATGATATTTCTTAGGAGGTTACAATTAAGAAATGAGAGCTGGTAGTCAATTAAACCAGCACAAGATTTTTTTTTCTTCAAAGACTAGCACGCAAGGAGGTCTAATTGACATAATCTAAACTCCTACTTAACGTAACTTCAACGTGCACTCTTTTCAGTTTCGTGCGTCGCGTTTTATTGATACGCCAGGTTGCCTCTCTAATCTCCTCAAGAAAGGGGCCGGACCCCAAGCTAGGGTGGTGTGGTGCAACCGGAATGTTCGCTGCGTAATTTCCGCTTGGATATAGCACAACACGCAAACGAAAGTTGTCTGATGTCTGCACAAGAAGCACCACAAAGATAGCGACAATTCACTGTCACGCCCACCTGCGGCCTCGACATTAAAATGCTTGACTAGCTCCTGCAGACGCTGCAGGTTGCCACAGCAAAGTCCCCTGCAGAGTTATTCAGTCACACGTCCTGTCATGTGATTTTGCGAACGCATTGCGTTATACTGCCCGAATATAGAAATTGATTACACACCTGTTGCGTGGATGCCCCGCTTCTTCTCGGAGTCCGTTTTCTTCCACTTGGATTTACCGTTGTCCCAACACTCGTGGGCGGACATGCGGCTGGCGGTAATACTTCGAGCAGTCTCTTCTATGCGTCAACTTTAGCTTCTTTCGGGGAGTTGTTAGTAGTAGCACGAAGCGGCTCCCCTTCTTCGTGTAAACCACTCGCCCCTTCTTGTCACCTTCTTTGAACGACATCGTTGTAGGGCAAGGCACTCTAGTAGGACTCTGAAGAATGATTAAGGGATAAGGAGATACTCGTTCTAGGCGGCGACAGCGACGCAGATAGGCGGTGAGACCAATTGAGACGGCGAAGAACGGACGAGACGCGGAGAGGACCGCCCGAGACGGAGAAGCCGATAGCAGCCGACAGCGGCCGCCGCCGTTGCCAGACTGGAGAACACTTGTGGCTGTTTGTCCGAAAACCGGCTACAGCGCAGAAAACATGTGCGCTGCGAAGCAGAAATCTCGCAGATTCTCAGTTCAATGTTAGTAAAATGTGTCCCTTTAAATAAGGTGAACTAATATGTTCGTAATTCACACCACAATAACGTTTTTAACTTCACTTTTTGCTACAACCTCGTAACCAGACGCCTTTCACGTCTCCTCGAGTTTCCTCGAGTGGAGGAAGCTTTCTCGAGGAGCTCCTCAGCCGAGGAAACGCCGAGGCGCGTCTCTGAAGCCCGATGGCTCCTCGAGTGGAGGCGAGCTGCTTTCCTCCACTCCAGTGAGTCGAGGTGGAGCGTCGAGTCGAGGCTCGTTCATGAATACGGCCGGCCTCCAAACGTTCTGTAGAACCGCTACAAAGCTCATTTGTTGTTGTTGCAAACTTTCTTTCAGACTTTCCTTCGCAAGGGCGCTTGCCAGTGTCAGCGTCGCATTCATTTGAAGAGCCTCAAAAAACCCTGCGTCGCGTAGGCCCACAACGAAGCGGTCGGGAGCCATCCGCTCTTTACGTCGCCGTAGTCGATCGCACCGGTCTGCCAGCGTATGTAGTGCTGGGGCAAACTGCTTCACCGTCTCGCCTGGTTCCTGACAGCGGCAATGAAAGCACGCGCTTTATAAACCAGGTTGCGTACGGCGACAAAGTAGTCGTCAAACTTTTCCTTGACAACGGCGTATTTCTTCGAGTCTTCTTCCGACATGTTGAAGGTCTGAAATATCTTGCGCGCCTGCTGTCCCATAGTGTACAGTAGGGTCTGTACCTGAGCTTCGTCTGTCCGCTCGTTCAGTCCAGAGGCGAACCGGTAATCGTCGAAGTCCTGAGCCCAAGCAGGCCATTCCGACGTTTTTTCGAAGTTAAAGGTTGGCGGCGGCTGTATCGAAAAAGCTCCCGGCTAGAACAAAACCTTGTCTTCGTCGCCGGGCATGCCTGGTTTGCCCTTGGATGGCGGCCATGGCAGAAAGTGGCCGACGGACCACCAGGAATGGCAGGTATCTCATGCCGCTTTTGACACCACGCCGTGTTTTCTACCGGAATGAACAGAAGACTTCCCGTGGCAGGCCAGGACGGACAGGCCCAAAAAGCCCCTAGTTTATTCTAACAATCCAATGCATACAGAAGTCTCGTCACATGATAATAGACGAGCACGGTACACTTTCCGGAAGTCATATCGAGGGGTGACAGATGTCCGGTCACATGATGATAGACGAGCACGGTACATTTTCCGCAAGTCATATTGAGGTGTGACAGTGTATTGTGTATTGCCTGGTTACAGTATCACAGAGAGACCGATAACACCACAATTTCAATTTCTGGGAAAATCATTGGTTGCTCGGCAATGTGCGTTTGAGTTTTTTGTATAGGTTTTTGCATACACCTGCCAGTATGTTATTAGGATATGCGGAATCTCGCAATTGAAATATCTGAGATGGGAGACTGGGCTCAATCTGTTCTTTACACCATTTTTCACAGCAGACTTAAGTGCCGTCGTGGCAACACTTCTTTTAATTGTCTTCGAGTTTCCCAAGTCATTGAGAAGAAAGACTTTACATTCGCAGCATATGTTTTCATTTAACATATGCTGCTAATGCTAAGCAGCATAGCTATATGGTGTTTGAATTTCAAGGCAAGGACTAGAATCGTTGTGGGGTTATCGTTCAGTAGCTGACACGTGAAGATCAGGTCTGGACAACTCTCCTAAAAGCCTTGCAGTGCTCTGTCCACACAGCCATTTGTGTATTGCCTGATTTCCCGGGGGCACAGTACTGACACATTATGAACGCACCGGAAGACCTCCATGACATTCTTGCCATTCTGATAGATTGGATGCCTCTTCCACATGCTGCCAAAAATACATCACATGATTGTGGAACCGCTACATTGTCAAAACAAACACCACTCCTTTGCACATATTGTTGACCTTCGTGGTCTACTACTGTTGCCTTCAAGTACTCATCTAGCAGATATATGAAGGTGTCCACACTTATTCCTTTCTGCTTTCGAAATGCCGTGCTGCCTTGTTCTTAGATGTTTGCCCTCAGTGGCAAAGCGTCTGCTAAAAAGCAAATAACTTCAAACCATTCGAAGGAAAACGTAACCTAGAAAAACAAAAAACGGTTGCAATGAGGCTCCTAGAGTAGAAGGCTTAATCAGCTTATGCAACAAAATTCAAAGAAAGGTGTTTTAGAAGTCTTCTTCTCAGCGAAAACACACTAGAAGAAGTTTTTTCGAGTCATTCTTTCTAACCGAGGCATGTGACAAGTCCATTGGTCGACCTCCTTGTTCATGGAACAGTTCATGGAACAGTTCATGGAACAGTTCAGATATCCTTACCGAATCCAGAACTCGGAGGAGATCCTCACATCTCTACAACCAGGGAGGGGCGGGGGGGGGGGGGAGGTCACTTCTGGTTTCTCGGGCATCAAGTACAGGATATATTCTACTCTATTACGCACAACAGGCCCATGAAAATTCCACGGTCCCACTGAATTTGGCAGTTTAGGTACTTTTTGGCGGTCATTACTCATCTCCTTTTAAATACTGGTTTGTGAGATTGATGTCATTCGAAAGGCAATGCAATCCTCTTTTATTTGATAATATGTATGTATTTGTTTATACTGTTCCTGCGCATTTGTAGCGTTGCGAATATGATGGCGCAAGCACTCACTTGCCCCGCTGGTTCATGTGTTATGAACGATCCATTAAAGATAACAGGGTTCAAATAGAGCACTTTTGTTAGATGATGTCGGAGCAGAATGTAACGATATACTTTTTTGGTATTTGCACTACTTTGTTTTTTTAATCCCTCCAAATATTGCCCTAAAATTGACATTTTAACACAAATATGTTTTTATGACAATCGCTAGGGCAATGAAACTAGGTACAGATGTAATGCTTATAATTGGTAATATGCAAAAAAAAATGCATGTTTTGTAAAAAATTTTGTTTAGGTATTTTATATCAAACGCAGCACTTTTTTGTGCTTCGAGTCATGGTACTTCAAATACCGCTGAGGAAAACATTAAACTATGATAAAATATTTTATAACATTTAGAACTACAGTGGTAGCCCAAGAGATGGACGGTGGCTTTTTTTTCAATTTCAAAGTCATAACGCTCCAGGAGCCCTTCAAACTCACCTGTTTTTGACGCATATCTTTTTTGGACATCAAACAGATTTATTGGCATCTAATAACATGTATTGTTTGGAATAGATACACATTGCGATGTATTAAATTTTCACAATGGTCTTGCCTTGGTTTCTTGATAGGTGTAGAGCTTAGCTAATTAAAACAAAACAATTAAAAACTGTTTGGGCGTTTTGTTGCGCTACCTGGCGGATGGCAGACAAAACTGCTGATTTCTAATGTACAAAAAATTTTTGAGGCGGCCTTGGCGTCTGTATCATCATCAATCTCCGTGTCTTTTTACCTTCACATTTAAAAATATATTGGACGATTTACTCTCGATAAATGAATGGTTTAAGTACTGGGTCAGGTGAATAAATCTAACACAAATAATTACACAAGCGTAGCGTGATATGATGTGTTCATTATTCGATAAGATTGAAATCAATCAACAATAAAGACGAGGAAGAAAAGAATACACCCGAGTTCACTGCATGCCTAGAGTCACCAAATGAGCTTTAAAGTATCGGCACTTTGTTCCCCAAAATAGTTTTGGACGCCGCCATTTTGGGTCTTTTTCAGTGCAAACGCAACTGCCGATCGTCATGATCCAAAAGTGCGACTTCCTCAGCATTAGATGCGGTGCTAGGAAGCTGATGCAATATTGCTATGCTCTATCGCGGGTTGTTTAATCATTTGTGGAGGACGGAAAAGCGTTTCCTGTGATTTTAGATAAAGCTTCAGATAACTGGCAACCAATATTTTAAGCCACAATATGGCCCAGTGTCGTAACTCTGAAACGTAGCTAATTTACTGGAACAATCTGGAACAATGAGGAAGGGGCAGTTGTCAAAAGGTAGTGGCCTGTGTAATCCACGGGGCTTACGTCATGGCCCCTCCAGGTATTACAAGCTTCTTGAACAAGAGCATGAATTGTGTCATTAAATAAGCTACGCTTCAGAGTAGCGACACTTGGCCTTATTGTGGCTTAAAATCATGGTTGCCAGGTATTTGAAGCTTTATTTGAAATCACAAGAAACGCTTTTCTGTCGTCCACTTTAAACAGTTTGCGACAAAGCAAAGCAACATTACATGAGCTTGCTAACACCGAATCTAATGCTGAGGATGTCACACTTTTGAATCAAGGCGATCGGCAGTTGCGCTTGCTCTGCACAAGCACCAAAATGGCGGCGCCCACAACACTGTCGGGGATGAGAGTGCCGATACTCCAAGCGCAGCTCATTTATTGGCTCTAGTTCCAGCGAAACTCCTTTTCCTTTACTGAAACTGAAAGAAAATATAAATAATACACCATTATTATAGCTTATTTAGTTATAAATAGGGCTCCGTGTTTTCGGTACCTATTTTTCTTCACATTCGGGAGTTATTTTTCGGTGTTTATTTTTTGCCCGAATTCGGTGTTTTTCGGTGTTTATTTGTGATATCACAAATAGACACCGACCCACACATCGGGGTTTTTACCATATGAGCCCCGATAAACCAACCAACCGGGGTTTATCGGGGCGCTCTAGAAAACACGACGTTCAATGCGTTATTTGCTACTTATTAAGGCACATAGAAATAATTTCCAAAGAAACAAGCAGCGTCGCGGTCAGTTCAGTACGGTCAGTGCTTGGATTGGCCAGAAAGAAAGTTATTTAAAAAGGATTCCTGCTGTGAAACTGCGGTTTTTCTTCTTCAAAGCAAGCTTCAATTTGATGTTTTTCGGTTTTACCGATTTCGGGAAAAACCCTTTCGGGTTTTTTTTTCGGTGATTATAGGTATAAACCGAAAACACGGAACTCTAGTTATAAACAACTACACATAATGAGAGGAGGAAGCGGCCGGGTAGGAGAAACGCGGGTTTTATGTGCGACCGTTCTAACCGTCTCAAATAGAGAACGTGCGAACTTACGCTGGTTTAGAAAAAGGCGATCCAAAGAAAAGAGGCGGCACGCTGTGTTCTTTGTGGTTGTAGGTCTAATTGCAAATTGTTGTGTGTATGTTTATACAGCCGGAAGTTAGTCTGCCTTAGTGGGCGTCTGGTGTCTCAGCTGTAGATGAGCAATTTAGCCAGTGCGGTACAACCGCAAACCTGGGGTCTTTAACCTGCACCACGCAGTAGGGATACACGACCGCACGCCGGTACGATGCTCTTCCAGATCGAAACGGGCAGGGGCGGGGTGAGTTCTGCAGCGCGAGCTTTCGCTCCAAATGCTCCGAGCTGGTGTGCGCTATACTCTGTTTCACCTTATGATATACCGCAGGAAATGTTACAAGCGCGAGCTCCTTGCTCTGGGGCACATCTCGGCGGCACAAGCTCTCGTGACTTAAGAGCGGCTGCCAACGCGATGAGCTCGCGCTTCTAGCCTTCGGTGCGGTACAACATAAGGTGAAAGAAGTATAGACTATACACTCGGCCACCGACCCGCCCCCTCCCCCCCCTTGTGCGTCGAATTTATTTATATACAGTCTAACTATGCTGGAACGCAAACTATATGATGTAGAAAACTGCATTGGACACTGATTGGCTCTTCTCTCGGGCCACGTGACATTACGTTGAAATGTAGTTTTCCCTATGCAGTTGGAGCTATGCTCGTAAAATAATGCAGTTGGCGGTGACCTCAAAATGTCGTCACGATGCACTTTGACGATGCAGCTAACTGAGTGGTCGAGACGAAGCCAGAGATCGTTGTGCATCGTAAAAGATGGCGACCCTAACATATGCATCTTTACTGTTGGGTTTGCCAGCGGATCGAGTTTTAGAGATCACCGGGATGCTTTCGAGACAAGCGATGCGAGGTTTGTGGGCGAATACCGGCTGACCAAAGGGGTGACTCGCTGGCTGTGCGACTTCGTGGAAAGTTCCAGCGGCGTCGCGAAGGGCCCCGTTTGCTGACGGTCGAACTACAAGTATTCGTAGCTCTACGCTTTTACGCCGCTGGCGGCTTCCAGGGAACCGTCAGGAGCGACGAAAACATTGGTGTTAACCAGTGCTCTGTCAGTCGCGTACTTGTTGATGTCACCAACGCTACCATCGATTGCCTCGGACCGAAGTGGCTGTGTTTACAGCAAATTAAAGCAGAGAAGGAGCTCACAAAAAGGAAGTTCTCCGAGCGATGAAAGTTCAGCGGCGTGATCGATAAATATTCTAAATACCTTTACACGATACAACACGATTGCGTTTTCATTTCAATGCACCCCATATAAGCGATTTGGCTGAGCGAAAGGCCAAGCAAGCAACGCTAACAGACTTAAGTTGAGCTAGTTCTGTTCATACTTCAGGTAGAGATATATATATATATATATATATATATATATATATATATATATATATATATATATATATATATATATATATATATATATATATATATATATATATACACTATTATTTTAAAGCAACTACTTCAGGTAGGGGCCAGCTGAACTACAGGTGTGAAACAGATGGTGCATTTTTTTTTGTAAAATTTGCAAAGAACGAACTTACCTGAGGAAAAAGTAAAGAAAGAAAAAAGGCTTAGCTCCTATGGAAATGCAGCGACGCCACCGGTCTCCAAACAACACGGCGCCGTTTCGCACGGGAGACAAGAGATGGCGCAAGCAGTCGCGACGCCAACTGCCGCCAACGAACGAGCAGACGACGCCGAGAGCCGGCGTGTTTAGCAGACAAGGAACTGCACTTCCTTGTTGTAACCGCGCCTGTTTTTGTTTCTGCGACTGTCGCCGCCTGCGGAACGCGAGCCGCTTTTGAGTGCGAAAGGATCGTCTGCTCAAGTGCCGGCTCTCGGCGCCGTATGCTCGTTCGTTGGCGGCGTTCGTTGCGCCATCTCTTGTCTCCCGTGCGAAACGGCGCCGTGTTGTTTGAAGACCGGCGGCGTCGCTGCGTTTCCATAGAAGCTAAGCCTTTTTCTTTCTTTACTTTTTCCTCAGATAAGTTCGTTCTTCGCAAATTTTACAAAAAAATGCACCATCTGTGGGCAACGCTGCACAAAGTAGTAGCGCGATAAATTAAAAAGCCTCTAACACGCCAAAAAAATTATGCTAGGCGTTGAAATGGCATATCAGGACATTACAAAAAAATTGTTTCACTATAAAGTTGCGTATTTTTTTTTTATAAAAAATGAAAGCCGTTTACAACTCCCTGTAACGCCGAATTAGAGCGCAGCTCTTGAGGAGGAGGAGAGAAGGGTACTGAAGGGGGGGGGTCATGTGACCTCGGGGGGTCACGTGACCTTGACGATGACGATCCAATGACGTCACTGATGACGTCATCAGTGATGATGACGATGACGATGCGGATGCCAATGACGTCATCAGTGACGTCACTGATGATGTCATCTATGATGATGATGACGATGCGGATGCCGATGACGTCATCAGTGACATCACTGATGAGGTCATCAGTGATGATGACGATGACAATGCGGATGCCGATGACGTCATCAGTGATGTCACTGATGACGTCATCAGTAATAAGGACGATGACGATGCGGATGCCGATGACGTCACCAGGTTGCATGCAACCTGGATTGCATGCAACAGGTTGCATACAACTTGTTGCATGCCAGTTGCATGCAACAGGTTGCATGCAACCCAGGTTGCATGCCAGTTGCATGCAACAGGTTGCATGCAACCCAGGTTGCATGCCAGTTGCATGCAACAAGTTACATGCAACAGGTTGCATGCAACCTGTTGCATACAACCTGTTGCATGCAACTCCCGAAGGAACCCGAGGTCCTCCCGAAGAAACCCGAGGTCCTCCCGAGGTCGTGCCGAAGGGACCCGAGGTCCTCCCGAAAGACCTCGGGTTCCTTCGGGAGGACCTCGGGTCCCTTCGGAAAAATTTACCCATAATGCACCGCGCGGTTACGCCGACGGCGACGGCGACGGCGACGGCGACGCCGCTCAAGCCGGAAACGGGCGCCTAAGAGCTGCGCTCTAAAATACGAAATACGAGGCCCAATTCAAAGCTCCCGCCGTGCACTCTGACGTAACAGTGTACCTCAATAGAGAGTTTTAGTAGATCGTTCCGATAGCTCCGATACCCCGATACATAGACCCTATAACGATATGATGCATGCGCAAAGGCGGCGTCGGAGTATGGGGGTATCGTTATCGGAGTCATCGGAACGATCTACTAAAACTCTCTAATGTGTCAGGGCGGCCAGAAGGAGGCATCGCCGGAAGTCACGTGAGTTGTGTCCCCTCCTCGTGCTTTCTGCGAGCTCGTGTAATATTTTTTTAAAAATATTTTTGTTATTCTCCGCATTTCCACGGGCGATCCAAGCAGACAAGGTTTTTTTTATTTGATTTTCATCGCTTAATGTTGCTATAAAGGTAGAAAGAAAAGGAGTCAGTGAATTGACGTGATCAACTACAATGCCTAGAAGGTGCTGTGTGAGAGACTGTCCCGGTATTTCAGCAACTGAAGAAGGGATCACACTGCATGCATTTCGAGAGACATACATCGGCCGCATGTGCACCCAGTCAACAAGTTCTACTCATGTTCTAGACAAAATACGTATTTTGTGCTCGACGTTTACTTGTACTTGGTATACAAACCAGTTCGTATTCTTTAGACGGCAGGCATCTTTAGCCTAGAGAGCATCTGATCATTCAAGGACCTCGGTGTCTGAACCTTCAGCAATGCGATCGGGCGTCTCGTATGCTAGCAATCCTAATTTCTGCGAGCGTTCTAATTTTTTTTCAAAACTTTAAAGCTTTTTTGCGCCCAGTATAGCTCCGTATTATCGGACTGGCGGCATGCACTTGTACACCGGCTTGTACTCGCAACGCTTTTATCATTGACCTTCATCACGTCGATCCACTGACTCTTCGTCCTCAAATTTTACAGCACGCAAACTAACCAACGGTGCAGTGATAAACAGCTAGTGGAACTGAAACTTCATTTTCTTCAATCGCTCGTAGGAAGAGCGGAATAATAAAAAAAAATCTTAGGCGCGGTCGCGAAGAGCACGAGCGAGTGAAACTCACGTGACTTCCGGTGAACCCACGCTTAGTGACGTAGGTCGATGCCTCCTTCTGACCGCCCTGACACCTTGCAGTACACTGTTACGTCACAGTGCACGGCGGGAACTTTGAATTGGGTCTCGTATTTTTATTTTTTATAAAAAAAAACTATGCAACTCTATAGTGAATTTTTTTTTGTGATGCTGATATGCATGAAATGCCTAGCATAAAAAAAAATTTTTTTTGGCGTGTCAGAGGCTTTTTAAGAAACCGAATTTTCCGGTCGATTTAAAGAGCCTACTCGTCTCCTTGTTTCACCCTGTAGAATAAACATACACATAAAGAGAAAGACCATTCACACCGTGGAACTAACAACTGATTTTCTATTTTCCTCCTCTTCTACTACGAACCCACCTCGACGGAAATATTCTCTTTCCTTCTTTTATGCTTCCTACTTCACCGAAAATTTAACCCCCGAAGAAAATTTTTTTCTTTCTCGTGCAGCACGAGAGAAGTTTCACTAACGCAGTCAAACAGAGAAAAAAGTAAAATTTGTCGTTAGTCGTTTATACAGCAGGAAATGCCTGAACATGGCGACATTGTTACCCACTGTAGATAAGCAATTTAGCCAGTGCAGTACGGCTGCTAGCCTGGGGTCTTTAACGTGCGTCACGCAGTAGTGATAAACGACCAGCACGCCGGTACGATGCTCACAGATCGAAACGGGCAGGGGCGGGGATTGAGCCCAGGATCCCTGGGTTCTGCAGCGCGAGCTTTCGCTCCACGTGCTCCGAGCTGGTGTGCGCTAGCCCACTCGAAAATTCTTCGAAATTCCCTGAAGGGAAAAATGAACGATGTAGTTTCAACTCAATCGCCACTGTTCGGCGACGTCACCGGACACGTCACGGTGCAGTTCTCTTTCCGATGCAGTTTGTGTTGGCAATGGAGATTAGGCTCCTCCCACCGACGACGTCACGATGCAGTTTCTCCACCGCTTTTTCCAGCATAGACAGACAGGTATAATTATTTGAAGATCGACGATGGACGTCGATCGTCTCGAGGTAATGTAACGTAATAACATTATATAAATAATAAACATGTTGAATGACTGAACGACTCAATTTTTCAATTCTTGGATTGTAATATGGTGGTAGCCTATTGTACTTACTGTTGATGAAGAGCAATGTGAGGTGACGAGGTAATGATTAAATGATGAGGCTCTATTAGGACGACGCCATTAGTGGGTGTCGAACCAAAACGTACAGTTGCCAGACTTGTTTCAAGTATCGTGTACCCAAAGACCTTTTCTTCACCCGCAACAGAATATGGTAAAATCAATGAGGATGCTGCTTTACGACTGTACCTGGAACAGGAAAACTGCACTAGTGTAGAAGTGTTGCTTATTCGTTAATATGAGGGACAGTTTTCTAGCAGCATTCCTGATTGACTACGGAACAAATGGCCTCGTTGACGTAAAGTGTCCCCGTTCCAAAATATTCTTGAAGCCTACTTAAACCGCAAAGGAGTATGAAACGAAAAATAAAAAAGGAGCCCGGTGTGAAAGGTCTAAATCACCACCATAGCTTCTACTACCAAACACAAGGGCAGTTATACAATACACAAAGAGATTTTGTGATTTAGTTATATTTACACTCAAGGGCATTGTTATCCAACGTTTTCAGAGGGATGACACCATCTGGTCAACCAACATAGAGCCTTTTTTACTCAAGTTTTACATGGAAGGCCCGTCTTCCGCTGAAATTCCTCACGTAGACGAGTTGTCCGACCGAATAAACTGCCATTTTCCCGATCTGAGAATCTCTCGATCTTCGTTCATAGGCCATAGTATCATGAGATCGAAGGGTGTAGCTTTTCGTACGCCGAACACTGATTCGGCAGGTGTTTTTACCGTGTAAGATGAGACCTTCACTTGCTGCTGGAACAAGAACCTGGCGATTCTTCACTGAACTGCTTCTTCCGTAAGCTTCAAGAGGGCTTTCTTCGTTTCGCACGCCATCTGTACTGCTTGCCCGTTAGTTGCAGGATGGTATGGTGCACTAATGTGATGTCTGATGCCGGTTTTTTTAGTGCGCAGCTCTTAGGCGCCTGTTTCCGGCTTGAGTGGCGTCGGCGTCGCTGTCGGCGTCGGCGTAACAGTTAGGTCACGTGACTGACCCCCCAGGTCCCGTGACCCCCAGGTCTCGTGACCCCCAGGTCACGTCACCCCATCTCACGTGGCTCCCTAGGTCACGTGACTCCCCAGGTCACGTGACCCCCCCCCCCCGAGGTCACGTGACCCCCAGAAGAAGAGGAGGAGAAATGGGGGGTATACTCTTCCCTCCTCCTCAAGAGCTGTGCTCCAATTCGGTGTTACAGGGTGTTGTAAACGGCTTTCATTTTTTTTCAAAAATTGTTTTTTTTTATTTGAAGCAAGATTTGGCGCGTTATCAGAGAAAAGTATTTTCGGTGGGGTGAAAATAGGGAAAAGAGAGCGTAGAACGTCAATGACGCGTTTGGACGTCGTGGCAGGCATCGTGTAAACTTCCAACCACCTACAGTGCGCATCGACCATGACTCCGCAGATGCGGATACGTTTCGCCACCCACCGACTGAATAGTGGATCGTTTTCAGTTACCGTTAATGGTGGCGTTGGACTCAAGGAAGACATGGAGTCTTTCCAGAAAGTTAACCCAGGTGCGAGAACTTTTGTCGAAAGCGGTAAGTGTTCGAAACATTAATAACGTCGGTAGCCACGTGCCATGCTTGACACTGGACGCTTACCATTCGCTGAGAAGAAACTTGCTTGTCCGTCTACCACGAGTTGCCCGATATCAGGTCATTACCGCAACGCCATCTCCTGACAAAACAGGTCTTCATTGTTCGCATGTCCATTGTTAGCAATCACGTGCACTTATAAATTCCCGAACGCTCGTAACTTGCCGTCGCTAAACGCCGTTCATTCATGGCGTCTTCGTTGAAAATAAACGTCTTCCTATTTATTCTGATGGTTTTCATCACATTTCTCCTAAGCTGTACTTACAACATTATGTGTGTCGGTACTTCCGAAAATATTGCAACGGCGTTTGTTTTCTGGGAACTATAATGTAACAACCTTTACAACATCTTCCGCATCCCGTGAGGCACAATATTTCTTGACGTTATTTTCAGTCGTCATTAAAATGGTGAGGTAAGTCCCGTAAATCGCGAAGCAGTTTACTTGACGTCCGCTTCCACTGGTGTCTTGGAAGATTGAGTCTACTGAGCGTGCATTCCTGAAGAAGTTTTCATTGACAGAATATTGGCACGTCAATCAAAAATTGATTCCTTCGTGGTGTGATTTATTGCGAAAGTCCCGGTGACAACCGCCGAACCGCATCTCCCTATTGGGGAGGAGATTGAACAGTCACGCCTCTAGCGGTTCGCTTCAGCTGTGGGGACAACAAACCGTATTTTCTTGTTTGTTTTTGATCCAAAAAATTGAAGATGACGATTTGAAGGCCACCTCGTGCGACCAAAGCACTGGCCACAGCGAAGCGCTCGTGCCCAGACCCATGATTGGCGAGGTTCAATTTCTTTGTTATTCTGTGTTTGTAAACACCGCGCTGTGGGGACAACAAGCTCGATAAAGCGCCCCCTATAGTTCGATCTCCTGCCCAATGATCAATAGGCACCGTTTATACTCTGCTCTGACACTTTCACATACATGCGTTTGCTGGGCCATGCTACTTGAGCCAGCTGAGCACAGCTGGCAGCGGCGCGAGCAAGGCCACGAGGGGAACGTGATGGTGCTCGAGCCATCGCACCGTGAACCGATGTTTCAGCCACCCTACGGGTGCGCGTCGCCATGTATTGGTTGAACTAAAC
>JAZHYW010045506.1:0-13104 GCA_037355805.1 Ixodes ricinus
GCGGAATAATACCCCATTCACACGGCAGCGTAAAGGTACAGTGCTAATCACACTTGTCTATTGGGGTATCCACACGAAGGAGAAATCCGCCCCCTTCCTCCGCGGAGCGCCGCATCACGTGCGACATACGTCATCCCTTTTGACGCCTCGCGGCGCCGTTCTCCTCCGTGGCGGAGGCGCGGAGGCTTCGTTCCAGCGAGCACGAAAGCTCTGCAGGCGCGTGGCGGAGCCGAGGACGGAGTTTTCCGGGTTGTTGACGTCACGACATCCGTCCGCGGAGTTCTCCTTCGTGTGGATATCCCTTAAGGTATCCACACGAAGGAGAAAATCCGCTCCTTTCCTCCGCGGAGCGTGCATCACGTGAGACATACGTCATCCTTTTTGACGCCTCGCGGCGCCGTTCTCCTCCGTGGCGGAGGCGCGGAGGCTTCGTTCCATCAGCACGAAAGCTCTGCAGGTGCACGCGGCGGAGCCGGGGACGGAGTTTCCCGGGTTGTTGACGTCACGACATCCGTCCGCGGAGTTCTCCTTCGTGTGGATACCCCTAAGGGGTATCCACACGAAGGAGAAATCCGCTCCTTTCCTCCGCGGAGCGTGCATCACGTGAGACATACGTCATCCCTTTGACGCCTCGCGGCGCCGTTCTCCTCCGTGGCGGAGGCGCGGAGGCTTCGTTCCATCAGCACAAAAGCTCTGCAGGTGCACGCGGCGGAGCCGGGGACGGAGTTTCCCGGGTTGTTGACGTCACGACATCCGTCCGCGGAGTTCTCCTTCGTGTGGATACCCCGGGTATCCACACGAAGGAGAACTCCGCGGACAGATGTCTGACTTCAACAACCGGAAACCTGTCCCGGCTCCGCCGCGCACCTGCAGAGCTTTCGTGCTGATGGAACGAAGCCTCCGCGCCTCCGCCACGGAGGAGAACGGCGCCGCGAGGCGTCAAAAGGGATGACGTATGTCTCACGTGATGCACGCTCCGCGGAGGAAAGGGCGGATTTCTCCTTCGTGTGGATACCCAACGCGCGAACGTGGCTTTTTCCGGGGAGCGCTAGAGTCACTAAATAAAGCTACGCTTTCCGAGTACCGAAACTCCCAAACCACGCGTCTGAAGCGCGTCAGAGCGCCACCATCTTGGGTCCCCGCGCAGGTGGAGGAGTGACTGTAGCCAGAGCCAAGCCGAGCTGCAGCCGTCGCCTGCGCCAGCTGCCGTAGCCGCAGCTGTGGCAGGAATCAAGGTCGTGTTGTTCGTATCTCGACGTAAGAAGGAAAA
This sequence comes from Ixodes ricinus, assembly GCA_037355805.1. Lineage (NCBI taxonomy): Eukaryota > Metazoa > Arthropoda > Arachnida > Ixodida > Ixodidae > Ixodes > Ixodes ricinus. Next base: position 1,271 of record JAZHYW010045506.1, read on the forward strand.
AGTGCGTGCTGGGCGACGGACTTCAGCGTGCACGCGCAGTAAATAGTAAAACAGCAGCAGGCAGCGGATCGCTGGACCCAAGATGGTGGCGTTAAAAAACACGATGATGATGATAGCGAGTCGCGTGACTGCCGCTGTCCAATGATGTCGCAGCGAACCAGAATATTGTTGAATAGAGCGACTGTGTTGTCGGCAAAGTGCCAAAGAAAAGGAATGCGGTACTCTGAAAGCGTAGCTTTATTTAGTGGACTCTAGGGAGCGCTAGACTGGTGGCATTCGCGGAAGTTAAGCTAGTCACGTGGCGCAACATGGAACGGCCCGCTCGAGGGGTGTCCTGCCCACTCTATCAGCTTGATAAGCGATAAAAGTAAAGTGCTTTATGATATGTTTGGTTTCGATGACGACATCGTTGATACGGCTTCATGCTTTAGTTTGTTTATTGTTCGAGCAATGATGTTTGAAAAACGCGTGCGAGCAGCCTTCTGCGTTCACCGCCAGCTGATAGAGTGGGCAGGACACCCCTCGAGCGGGCCGTTCCATGTCGCGCCACGTGACTAGCTTAGTTTTCCGCGAATTCCACCAGTCTAGCGCTCCCCGGAGAAAGCCGCACGCTCGCGCGTTATAAACAAGTGTGATTAGCACTGTACCTTTAGCTTAGGTCCCTTAGCTGAAGGTACCTGTCGTAAATGGCGTTCTTGATCACACGATAAATAAACGGAGCATTTTAAGTTGATGTCGATTGCATTCCTTCTAAACCGCGAGAGGAGCACGTTGTAGTGTAGTGGTGAAAGTTTGTTGATAGATTGGGGGAAAAGAAGAGGAAATAAGAGGTGGAGAACAGTGATGGTCGCCATTGCTTAGCTCCCGTCTCTGCCACCTTTTTGACCATTATTTAGCATTTCAACAACTCTACATGCCAGTGACGCTATCGAAAGGATTGGGTGACGACGAGGACAAAGGTCCTGGGCGGGAGAGTCGGACGACTCGTCTAGAACCTCGAACAAGAGCTCGCAGGGGTCCATCGCGTTCGGGTTCGTAGAAGACATTCTTTTCCACGTGCCGCCGCTGCTAGCTGCTAGCTGGGATATGCGTTCCTCGTTAATGTATTATTCCATCGCGTTTGTGTTCACAATCATTTCATAATTTGATACTTATATATATTCAATTTGTTATAATGCATTAAACAAGATATATTTATATATCTGTGATTTTTATTTAGAGTTTTTGGGTCCGAGGCTACTCCCTGTAGCTGTAAAGGGAGCTCGGCGAGCTCCGTTTAACACAGGACCTCCCTTAGCGAAAGGGACCTTTATGCGCCGTGTGATCACATTCTCCAGCTCCCTTTACGACAGGCACCTGGGCTAAAGGTACCTTTAGGCTGCCGTGTGATTTGCTCAATGTACTTCAAGAATACAACCTCTGCCGGTTTTCCGGTGAGCTTTTCTCCGGTCAGCTTTTCTCCGCCGCCCGTTACAGCAATGCCTGTTTTTGCAACACTCTATTAGCTGGACGGCGTTTTAAAGATCCTTTCACTGAGCTCCTTTATAAAATCGGCGAACCAGCGCACGCCGTAGAGCACGTGCGCGCGCCACAGAGCACGTGCGCACTCCACATCGCGAGCTGATTGGCCGATTTTTTAAAGGAGCTTAGTGAAAAGGAGCTTTAGAACGCCGTCTGACACCGGTATTTCAGTGCATGCACGGATGTAATGTTATGTGGATGTAACTAAATAAACAATATTGCTGCGTGCGTAGCAGAGTTGGCTGCGTGCGTAGCAGAGTTGGCTTCGCACGCGGCGGCCGCGCGAAGGTCTAAAATTCAAACCCTGCCGGCCCTAGTTTTTTTTGGGGTCTTTTTTGGAAAGTGTTAGTTCATTCTTGTCTGTTACTGTATGCTTTAGTTTAGAACATTCCTGAACACAGTGCGTGTGTGGAACGCATTGCAGCGTGTGCAAGCCGCATTGCAGCGTGTGGAAGCACGCATAAAATCCTGGCGTAGCCAGGATTTTATTTTGGGAAAGAGGGGGGGGGTTAAACAACATTATTACCCCCCACCAAATAACGAAGCAGGGTGAACTCGGCGGAACGGACGCTCACGCAAAAATTAGGGCGGCGTCCCAACCAGACTCTTAAAAAGCTATTTTTTTAACACTGGTTTTGACACGCAAGTCAAAAAAATTACACCATCTTCCCGAGGGGGAACCATGGGGTGATGCGGAGCATCGTGTTGGTTCCGAGGAAAGAGTCAGTTGCGTGCTGACGTCGAGAGATGGCGCCACCGACTGCCCTAGCGTCACCCCCTACGCGAGCCTTCGTCGCGGCTCGCGGCAGAGAAACTTGAAACGCTCGCCGCTCGCCGTTTATTTTTTTTTTTCACACTTGAAGGAGAGGAGACTAGAGGAGGAGAGTTGCGCGTGCGCGCGCGGTGTGAGTACAAGCGAACGCACGCGCAGTGCACGCAGCTGGTAGAGAGAAAGAGCGGAGAGAGTAACGCGCAGCTGTTGGAGAGAGGAAGGAGGAGAGTTGCGCGTGCGTAGTGTGAGTGCGGACTACAACGCCGCGGGACATAGACCTGAGCAAGAGATGCTCCGCATCTAAAAATTGATTTTACGCAAAGTGTTTTTTTTTTTTTAACAGTATTGACGGCGCGAGACGTGATTTAGTCGGCAGTCACCTCCTTCCCGCCTGTTCTCTCTCGGCATTTCGGGCGCGTGGAGGAGAGGTGGATCGGCTTCGCCTTCACGAGACAACCCAGATGGTCATTCCGGAATGGCCCGTGACGTCATGAACTTCGCGCGCAGAATTTCAAATAAATCTGTCGCCGTAAATATTGCTGTAAAATTTTTGTGGTTGTCCTTCCTTTCTCGTTTTCTTCCTCAAGTTTAATTTTCTTTTCTCGTAAAGTTTATTTTTTGACACGCGTGTCCCAACTAAATTGCTTAAAAATCTTTTTTTCTTCTTTTTCAGGGCTTTTTTAATGTGCTTTTTCAAATTAGAGCTCGACGTCCCGGGTGTGCTCTGCAGCTCGAGTTTCGCCAACAAAATAGACATTTAAACAGCAAATAACCTGACTTCGTTTCCTTCAGTTCAAACATAGTACTTAGCCCGGGCCATAGTAACGGAGTTTCTGAGTCGGACGCCGTTACCATCTCGCACGAAAAGTGAGTGGGAGATGGCAGTAAAAGGGGCTTTTATAACAAGCGTTACAAAACGGCCTTGTTGTTTAGAGGCGGACGTTGCATGACAGAGACAACTGTTCAGCACACGGACCGCTCACAAACAACACACCTCTTAGCCACGCCGGTTTTAGTCACGGTCCGGTTTAGGCTACACAAACAAAAAGAGGACACCGATCACTTATTACGACCGTACTTTGGTTATAATCACATGCGTACTCGTAGTATCTTTACGTGTATATATGACTAAAAAAGGTGGCGAACGTTTATAAGCTAGTATCTCTTCACTGCCAACAAACTTTTTTTTTTTTTTTTTCGGTGGCAGCAGCAATTGCAAGGATTCAACCGCTATTTATTTGTACCCTTTTCCTCATAGATGGCGCAGAATTTTTCCGGAACAAACGAGTTGCATGTTCGCAGCTGCGCATGCAGGTCGGGCGCTCGAGGTGGGCTCGGGCCACGGGCTGTTCGCCGCCGATCTCGAGCTAGATCTTCTTCGCTCTGCGTCCGCCGCTGCAGGAAGCGGCCAACAGGCGGCGCGAGATACGAGCCAGTACATACGTAGATTACAGTGGCTTACAAAACGTAGAATAAGCTCTGATTTCCGAATGAATTCGAAGTTCAATCCACGTTCGAAATGATCGAAAGCACAGGGTGCGGCGTTGCGGCCGTTTGAACCACCACATTTGGCACGCAAACGTTGTTTTGCAAAAAAAAAAAAAGTTTATTTTTAGAGCTTAATTTAAAGCTAGAAAAAAGAAAAAAAAAGTGGCATTTTTGCACTTCCTATGTCCTATATCGGCCTGCTCTTCGTCTGAATACTGGTTTGCAAACCCGCTCCCAGGATCTGTGGAGGTTACCGCTCATTCACACTGGAAGCGGATCTGCGTTCGCAAAGCGGTTGCGAACGCGGTTGTATAAAGATCCAGTACAAATGCACGCGCACTCGATGACGTCAAGTGCGCGTGCAATTGTATTGAATCTTTATACAACCGCGTTCGCAACCGCTTTGCGAACGCGGATCCGCTTCCAGTATGAATGAGCGGTAAAGCCCATCTATCCTGGGAAATGTGGCGCCAATCATTTTTTTGGAAATGCTCGAGACACGTGCCGCGCGCCACTTCTGGGAAGAACTAGAGCCACTAAATGAGCTGCGCTTAGAATATCGGCACTCTGTTCGCCAACGTTGTTGTGGGCGCCGACATTTTGGTGCTTGTGCAGAGTAGACGCAACTGCCGATCGTCATGATTCAAAAGTGCGACTTCCTCAGCATTAGGTTCGGTGTTAGGAAGCTCATATAATATTGCTTTGCTCTGTCGCGAACTGTCTAAACATTTGTGGAGGGCGGAAAAGCGTTTCCTGTGATTTCAGATCAATCTTCAGTTAACTGGCAACCATGATTTTAAGCCACAATATGAACAAGTGTGCTAGTTACTCTAAATAAGCGTAGCTTATTTAGTGGCACTATAGAAGAACATGGCGTCTGAAATATAGCTCAGTGCTGCGCTGTTCCGCCATGATCTTCCCTAGTGCCACTAAATAAGCTACGCTTCAAAGTAACGACACTTGTCCATATTGTGGCTTAAAATCATGGCTGCCAGTCAGGCATGTAGCCAGGGGGGGGGGGGCGCATGGGCTCGCCCCCCCCCCCCGAAATCTTTCATTTTGCTGGGGCCTCCTCTTCCCCTCCCCTCATACAGCAGTTTGTCATGGGCGCCCCTCCCCCTCCCCCCGAAACAAAATCCTAGCTACGTGCCTGCTGCCAGTTATCTGAAAATTTGTCTGAAATCACAGGAAACGCTTTTACGTCCTCCACAACTGTCTAAACGCTTCGCGACAGAGCAAAGCAATATTACATAAGCTTCCTAACACCGAATCAAATGCCGAGCAAGTCGCACTTTTGAATCCTGACGATCAGCAGTTGCGTCTGCTCTGCACAAGCACCAAGATGGAGGCGCCCACAGCAATATTGGGGAACAGAGTGCCGACCCTAAGCATAGCTCATTTAGTGGCGAGGTCCACACTTTTGCGCGGCGAGGTCCACACTTCTGCACGTCCAGAGGTGTGGACCTCGTCGGCGAGGTCCACTCTTCTGCGCGGCGAGACAAAAGTAACAATAGCAACCGTTTCTTACGCGTGAACTGTACCAAGGAGTTCTCTGTCCAAGCAAGTGACGCGGCTCTACTACTCGTCCACAATCGCGCGCCCAGCGCACAGCAGCTGACAACATTGGCAACGGGTATGGCAAGAAATGACACTTTCCGTCTGTCTGCCTGTCAGCGAAAAAGAACCACTCAAATACACAAAGCCATGTTGCACTCGAGCTATCCTCGTAAATTCCGTAAGTTGAAGGCGCTGCCGGCAAGTGCAGACTAAATTCCTTTGATAAAATTCACGCTTACAAGTACCGCCAACCATTGTTGTCGAAATGCGCAAGACACGTGCGAGGAGCAGGTGCTCCGTTGACATTCGCTTCCAAGGGCCGCTCATTTCAGTACTGCGCCGACAACTGCTTCCAAGGGCCGCTCGAGACACGGGCCTCGTGCACTGGCGCATTTGACGCCACTTGCAAGACAAACGCAAACATATCGAAGGGCTTTAGTCCAGATCATGGTCCAGACAGATAAAGAGGGATCGGTGGCCAAGTGCAATAAAGAAAGAAAAAAAGGATCGGTGGCCGAGTGGGTTAGAGCACACCAGCTCGGAGCACGTGGAGTGAAAGCTCGCGCTGTATAACCCAGGGATCCTTGGGGGCTATGTTGCGCTTTTGGACTCCCAGGAGACTAGGAAGAGGGAAGTGACGTCAACAACGCTCTGTGGATGTTGATTGGTGGAGTCGCTGATGACGGTGAGTTTCGCGGTGCGAGATACGTTCATTCACACCTACGTCACTTCCCTCTTCCTAGTCTCCTGGGAGTCCAAAGCGCAACATAGCCCCCTGTGTTCAATCCCCACCCTGCCCGTTTCGATCTGGATGAGCATCGTCAGCCGTGCGTGCGGTCGTGTATCACTATACTTCGTTTCAGCTTGGGTCAAGACGCAGCCGATCGCTACGAGCGCGAGCGTGTGGCCCTGAACAGTGCATAGACGCCATTGCTACCGCCCATGCTTGGCATGCACGCTGAAGTGCCCGGAGCGTCACGCTTGCAGCATTGCCAGGCAACAATGGACGTCTTCAAGCTGAGACGAAGTGTATATCATAGAGTTATTATAATGTACGCTAGAGGTTCAACTGGCGCTAGTGTGCTGACGCAAATTGAAGCAGACAGCAACCAGTCCAAAATTGACTTCCGGTAATGCATTTCTATGGGAAAAAGTGAGTGCATTTTCTCCCTGCGCTCGATCATAAGAGCAAATATCCCAAATAATTCGTACGTACTAGGTAGCTTGGAACATTTCTCAGTCAGGCCGACGAAATAATTGGTCAGTTACGGCGTTTTTCTTTCAAATTCATCGCATTAAAAACGGTGCTAAAACGGCTTCGTACGTGTATTTTTGTGCACTGTCGGACACTGTTAGCGCGAACACGACGTCGGCGCTTTTCAGCGTGGGGGATATACGTGCCAAACGAACGAAGAACATCTGGAAATTAAGAAAGACGGCAAGAACTACGCAGTAACACTGGATCAGTAACTACACGTGCATGTAGGATCAAAATAAATTGAAGGCCACGTAATCTATTCCGATTTTAAATAAGTACCGCTTTATTCTTTCTGCTCTGAGCGAAGCTGCTTGTTCTACGTTCAAAATATCACCCGCACGCTCGAAATCTTTGAGAACAAGTGCCCGATAAAAGCTGCCCGGCAGAGAAAACAATACGAAGAGACACCTTTCATAGCCCACGGACTTTATTCTCTACGTTTTGAATGTTTTTATCCGCTCATGCACGACGGGGTCATTTTCATATAGTGACAGGACTGGCATATTATCAATATATAAGCGTCACCGGAATGCTGGCGAGCCTTGAACACACTCTATATTCCTTTCGATTGTAATTTTGCTTCGAATCGTCGCTTGTTTTTACACACCTGCTGCGGAACACACGTTTGGGACTGAAATGTAGCGAAGTTAAACATCGTTCACTGATGAAGAAAAATGCGCTAACTAAAGCAATTACACTTTCACAGTGTTAATCAAGGTACATACTATTCGGTACGACCCAAATAACCAAAGTGTTCCGTGTTATTTTTCGGCGAAGAGGCAAAATGCACGCGCGTTTTCCCATAGGAATGCACAGGAGCACCGCAAAAGTAGACTGGTTGCTGTCTGCTTCAATTTGCGTCACGGAAGTCGCATAGACACTAGCGCCAGTTGAACCTCTAGCGTACATTATAATAACTCTATGGTGTATATACTTCGTTTCAGCTTGGGTCCAGACGCAGCCGATGCTACAAGCGCGAGCTCCGGGCTTCCAGCGTCCCTGCCAATTGCACGCGCGCTCGTGCAGTACAGGCACTGTTCAGGGCCACACGCTCGTGCTTGTAGCATCGGCTGCGTCTGGACCCAAGCTGAAACGAAGGTATACCAACGTTACTTTGATCACCACTGCGTGATGGACGTTGAAGACCCCAAGCTACCGGTTGTACTGCACTGGCTTAATTTCTCATCTACAGCTGGGAGACAAGTCGCCCGTTGAGGCTGACTATGCTCTAGGCTGTATAAACATACACACACCCCAATTTGTTTCCAGACAGATAAGGTAGCACCGCTTCATTCCACCGTGACCTAGTAAGATCATCACTGTTGAAAGAGGTGTTCATAACGGACAATTGCATAGTGAACTCCCGAGGTTATTATGAAGACATTAAAGTTATTTAGAGGTTCATTTGATTTTGCCTAAAATGAAAAAAATGAAGTGAAAAAAAGAGAGGAAAAAAAAAGAAAGCGTACGCCTCACCTTTGGTAGAAACGTATTTTCTACCTTTTGATGGCCCGTTTGATTTTCTTAGTAATCCGCAAAACGGGAAGTGTTAAATTTACAAAAAAAAGTGTTTCGGGCGCCAAAACGCTAACGTCAAAATTCAATTTGCATCTCAGAGTAAGCTTTATTTGTTGGTTAAGAAAATATATTGTAATTGTTCAAAAATAATAGAAATCATGCTTCTTGTTTTGCTTTTCATATCCGCTAGCCACCAAACAAGGTCTACAGAGAATAAAAATATGTGAAATAATGTTTCATAAAATAAATGTTGTTCGGAATAAGTATTTTACCCTCCTTTGCAACTCATTCACCTATTATTATTTTTTTTAATTCCAAACACATATTAGTAGGGTGCCTTTATGTGCGCTTTAGAGCCAGATTAGAGACGCTAAATAAGCTACGCTCATTTAGCGGCTCTATAAAAAAATCTCCGTTTCATTCTTAGCGTGCAACGCTGCCAAAGCTACTGGCGCGAACGTGGGGCTCGATCTCGTTGATCATTTGCACGCGTTCTCGCGCAAACAAAACCATACACGAAGCCACACGCTCGCGCTAGTAGCTTTGACAGCGTTGCACGCTAAGTATGAAACAGAGTATAATCTGGCCATTTTGTCCCACACTTTTATTTTTCTTTTTTGTTCAGAAGCGCGTGAAAGAGCGTGTCCCGGCACGCGTTTGTGGCGCTGACTGTACTATGGCGATATTTTGTTTTCGTCGATTTATTTGTATTTTACCCGTGAGCGCGTTCTGTCGGCATCGGGTACTACAAAGGGTGGCAACACCCTAAGCAGAAGGACATTGAGGCACCCTACATATTAGGATATCTCTGTTCAACCCTGCACGATCTTAGGGTGCTTACGTGCCACGCTTGTAGTGCATGCAAGCGTTTGACCAAGCGCGCTAACTTAGCACACACAAAAAAATAGAATCAACAAAAGTCTCGATTTCAGAGCCTTATCAGGTCTTTCGCTAGGAGTCTGCTGATGACTGGTTACACGTGCAACACGTGCTGGCGTCTGCAGTCATATAACTGCTTGAAAGGAAAAGTCTATTTTGTTTCTATCTTATGTTAAATATTTACTTCTAGTTACTTATATAGAAGAGATGAGAGCGTGCAGTGCAAGCACTTAGCAATGCTTTTGAGAAAATCTTGTTTTTTGGCCCGCGTAGGTAATTTACGCATCGCGGGAAGATTAAACTCTGAAAATGGGACGCCCGCAGTTGGAATAGAGCGCGAAAATTTGAGAGGAGGACGCCACTGTGTGTATGGGCGATTAAACAACCTAATATGCATGGCATTAATTCTTACTGTTCTTCAGAATCTGTTTCGCCAGCACTTGCAGGCATCAATATTTCCCCCGTGTCATCAGGGAACACGACCGCTCTCACTGATGTAACACATAAAACCAAAATATTCGTTTGTAAGTAGGTGGGTATTTATTTGTGCTCGTAAGTATACACGCGCCACAGAGGCATGCAGCCCATGTCTGAGATGCGCGTATAGGGGGTGATAATAATAACGCAGAGCGATATAATGTGAGGCACTGATAATGTACAATGAGGCATCACGAAGGAGGGATCTAAGTTGATCGCAGGTGTGTGGCAGCTTCGCGACAAAGTTGCGGAACCTCGGGTCGGTCACTAATGGGTTTGTTATTCTTTTTGCAACGTTCAAAAAGTGCCGACCAACAGAGCCATCAATTGTAATTCTGTTGTGTCTATGTCTATAAAAAGGGAAGTTAGTCAGCTCTGAGGGCATCTGGTGTCTTCGTTGGAGATGAAAGAGAGTGCAGTATACCGCTGCTTTTTGACATCTTTAGCGTGCATCACGCAGTAGTGATACATGACAGCACACCAGTACGATGCTCATCCAGATTGAAACGGACAGAGGCGGTGGATTGAATCCACGATCAGCGAGCTTTACAGCGGGAGCTTTCGCTACACGTGCTGCCGATCCACGAGCAACGAGACATCGTGGTCGAATCCGAGCTCGAGCGAAAAACAGCAACAGCAAGAAAATCTCCGGTTTGAGGCATTTAGTACTAGTGTCGCCATCTCGTTTAACAAGTTGGAAATAAAATTAACGGTGTGATTTTATTTACACAAATACGCAAATACAACAATATTTTGCTTTCTCGTCATGGTCTTAAAATTAAGATTAGGGGCACCCCTAGTACGTATGGCCAAGCGTTTTGTCACGTTTGCCTTCTAAATAATTGTATTTTCAAAAATGCCTCAAAACGCGCTAAAAACAGTCAGAACGGTCATATTTCTGGATTTTATTAAAAATCTCCAGGGCTCTAAAGAAAAAATTCAAGGGCCGTACAACCTTCATTACGTTATCATAAGTAACCTCCAAAAGAATGAATACTCTGGTGCATTCCTGAAACTCAGGTTTGTGTAGCGAAATTTGCCCATTGAGTGACGAGCGGTTGAATCCCCCTTAAGGGCGATTCTTATGATCGTGGCGTTAATTGGGGGACATACATTGCTGCGATCTGCATTAATATTAATATAAATATTAAAACTGAAATATTGTAATACGCAACTTTTCAAGCTCTAAAGTAATTATTTGCTTAGGATCTAATTTCAAACGCGCGAACAAGTATGACAATCTAAAGTGTGCTAATTATCATCACTGGTGCCAATTGCAAACATTGTCAATTAACAAGTTATAAAATAAACTCTAAAATCAATGACAACATTCAAGCTAATGTGAGAAATTCATGTAAAATTTGATTAATTGAGGGTGCTATCAAAGTAGCGACTTTTGACAATCGGCAAAACTTCCAAAGTCGCCGCCCAATATCCTTCCAATCCAAATCTTCCCCCGCACTCAAAAAAAGAAAAATAATAATAATTATTACTTTTTTAACATTTATTTACTTTCGTATTTGCTCGCCGTTGTTTTGCCAATCTCAGCCTTTCCAGTTCGAAGGAACGCCGACCTGCTTGCGCGTCTGCTCATTGCAGCACGTTTCGTTTTCGTTGGAAGCCGGTGAAACAGTAGTGAGTTTTAGTATTGCATATACGAGCGGACGCAAGCACTGTGTGTTTGCGTTAGCTTTGCGTGTTCCATGCTGCGCGTGCGCGGAGCCCGAAATTCCGGTCTTGGATAGGACCATGGCAACGATCCGCACGCTGAACTTGGAGAACGCCACCCTAACGCAAACGCGCAGCGCTTGCGTTTGCTTCTGTACGCAATACTAAAACTCTCTAATAAGGCACAATCCCATACCGGCTGCAACCCCACGTTGGGACAGTGAAGAGTGTTGTTTGCATTCGGAAATGACATTTAGCGAGCCATGATCGCGAGCAGTTCCACCGTGCCCGCTGAGCAGGAGAGCCGGGGGACCCTCACTAGAGCGCTTCCCGTTTCCGCCACGGGAGGGCGAGCGTCGAGCTGGAGACGCGAATACTGTCGTACCGTTTAGTTGTTGTTCGGAATGCCAATCCAATACGCCTTTGTCGCCGATCGACTTATACTCCGGGTTGGGTGAAAACGAGGCTGCTTAAACAGTGTAGTCAGTGGCGTCACTATGGTCAGCGGCACCCAGGGCAGTGGCCGATCGCCCCCCCCCACCCCCCTCCGCCCTGTTCACTACCCAGCTGTACCCCCGCAGGCGCCGCACCCAGGGCGGCCCCTCCCCTCCCCCCCCCCCCCCCCCACACACACACACCCCAGTAACGCGTTACGTACATGTCTGTCAAAACACCGTATCTAAAAGCAGGCAGGAA
>JAZHYW010045507.1:0-29521 GCA_037355805.1 Ixodes ricinus
CAGCCCTCGCTGGTGAATTTCTTTCGTTAACTGTTCATAATGTTTGTGCTGAAAGATAGCTTTCGTTGCTGTTGTTCAGTCTGGTGGTCTCTCTTTCAGGAACGGGACAAGTACAGCAGGATAAACATTACTACGTTCCAGGAAGCTCGGTAAGAAACTATACACTAATGAACTTCCATTTTACGGCGCAACTGCGACAATTATTGCAAAAAGAAGAAATATTGCGCATACCTCACAGTGACCTTCGCGACAGTCCGATCTTTAGAGAACCATAGTTTGCACGGCGAGGAAGTCAGGAGAAAGGGAACACGTACACTCGACTCGGTCGAATGCTGTCTTTAAGAAAGGCACAAAGGACATACTGCACATGCGCGCATCCCCTTGCGGGGTGCTTGAGCTCGTGCCGGACTGGTACGCTTAGAGCCACTAAAGAAGCTACGCCTCTGAGTTCTCTGATGCTAGTTATCGTTAAGCCTTATCTGAAATCGCAGAAAACGGTCTCCAGTTCTGAGCGCAGTGGACTCACTATGGTCAGCGGCACGTGGTGCGGTGGCCCGCCGCGACCCCCTGTCCCCCCCCCCCCTCTTTCACTGCCCAGCTGCACCCCCTGAGCGCTGCACCCGGGGCGGTTCGCCCCCCCCCCCCTCTCCTTCCAGTGACGTCGCTGGCTGGGCGTCCTGGACACCATATCTGAAGCTCACGAAATCGAATTTTCGAACCGTAATGATCGCCAATTGCAGCTTCTTTGCACTTAGCATCAAAATGGCAAAGCCTACAAAAAAAAAAAAAAAGGGAGATTGGAATGCCGATACTCTAGGCGTCGTTTAGTTTGTGGCACTAGTTATGACCAGTCAGAGCTGGCTTAATTTTACTCGGATTCCAGTTGTCTTGTGGACAGCCAGAGCCGATCCCCTTGTTCTTGATTTTGTATTCCAGCATGAACCTAACCAGAATTTACCTCATCTATGGAACCCTAAACCGGATCACCTACCGTCACAGAGCAAAATACGAGGTGAGTAAACGAGTCTAGTTTTACACCCCCCCCCCTTCTTTTTTTAATGAATATCAGATGACGATGGTATGCTTTCGTACAATGCAATACTCATTCCGTATCCCCTAACACGTTTCTTTCGTTCATTAAAGAAGTTTTTGATTTCGTCGTTGTTTCTTTATGGGTGTATCTCAAACTATGTATTTCACACAAAAACAAAAAAAAAACATTCTCAAATTGTTTGCATGGGCGTCCCGGTTTTATTCGCAACTCCAACGGCGTGTCCTTAATCCCTTTCCTCTGTTTCACGTGTCGGCCGCCAGGCCACGCCACGCATTCTGAAAATATGGAACGTCTACTGGCCGCAAGGCACCATGGTCAATATGTCACAGCGTAGACTGATTTTTCAAAGCTGTAAACATATTTAGCCTCTCCATTCGAAGAGCTTACTCCGTAGATAGCAGCGACTGGCTCCCGCAAGTGCTTTGAGGGGAAGGGAAACACTCCAGATTTTTTTAGAGCGTGTCTTCACCAGCTGCGTCACGTTGCCTCCTCTGGAGTTGCGACTCGCGAGTGCGAAAAGCGCCACTAAAGTCCACACTGCGCTTTCTTTCTTCTGCGGCTGACGAAAGGAATAGCAACGAAAAGAACGGCAACAAACCGGTTGGACGACGCACGACGACAACAGACCAATCTTACCAGCCAGTTTGGCTGGTAAGCTGCACAGCTGCCGCGATGTATTCTGGGAAGTTCAGTCCTTTTGCACGTGCAACAACCTCGGTGGAGCTCTGCACGCGCAGCGCATAAAACAGCAGGAGCCGTCTTGTGCACTGCCGCACCTGCCTCCTGTGAGCTAAAGTTATGGCCGCGTCACGCATGCGCAGAACGCTTGATGACTTTGGTCTTTTAACGTCAATCAAGATTCGAGGTCAGCCACAAAACACGGTGGGAGGAGCGTAAAGCGCACGCGCAATTAGCTTGCAGGTGCCTATAGCGACCTCTCGTGCTGTGAGTGAAGACTACTGGTTCGGTAATTTCACGTTTCCCGGACTATATTGCGCGCGCATGCGTGTTAGAGAACGCTGCTAATGGTGAGCTGCGTCTCACCGATGCAAAGTGTGTTTGCGTCTATTATGGGTCCATGAACGCGTGTCTGACTGGTGTGTTTATCTCGTCCTAAGAAATGTTGTCCCTCGGTTTCCGCCTGATGACGTCATAGCAGTGTCACGCTGTCGCCGGTCGCGATCCTGGCGGTGTTACAGAAGCTTCGGTACCCAGGAGTTGGGACCCCGCGATGACAGCGACTCTCGAGTTCGCGCGTATACTTCCTACCGGAACTTCTACGCCCAACCGCCAGGATCGCGACGTCCGACAACGTGACACTTCGGCGCCTGTGACGTCATCTGTTGACACTTCGAGACCACCTTTTGATGCATGGGCGGGATAGGACGCGAAATGCTCCAGTCGAAAACGTATTCTGGGGCACCGTAGTGTCCATCTCTTTAGCGTGTTAATGCAGGCATGCTTTCGTTTGTCTGCCGCAGCAAATCGAGCTGTTCTCCTATATGGGCGGCTTCATCGGCATCTGGATCGGCGTGTCCTTTCTCGACGTCCTGGACTACGGCGTCCAAGCGGTCAAGTGGATCACGGACAAGCGCAAGGAGCGCAAGCTCCATGAATTGCACAAGCAGCAGGAGAGGGACAAGATCGTCAAAACGATCCCCGTCAGACCGCCGAACACCACCCGGACCTCTGGTAGTCCGGGCCCCCTGTCGGCACGCCGTGACATTCGCCGCCATCTTGCCCTCGGTGGTGGCTGCCGTGGGAAGACACGGACGGTCCTGGCGGAGTGCCTTCTTATTGTCTGTCAGAACGGGCCCTTGAATTTGTTGTTTGCCATACCCGCTGCTTGTTGGCTGAAAATCGCTTTTTTTTTCCTCGCTTTCCAACTTTTAAATGTTGAAAAGTTTCCATCTGCCGTCGGTAACACCAACCGTGGACTAATGTTGACCGGCATGCGTTGTGCAAGTAACGCTTCCAAGTATACCTCCGCTTTCCAGCTTTTCAGGCTACGTAAGCGCTACCACGTGGCTTCAGGGTGGCCGCCTTGACAATGATCTCCCAAACGTCATCTGCTAAGTATCTTTTCGAGTATTTGAACATTTTTTGTTGTAAATCTTTCCAAGAAAACTATGTTTGTGTCGAAACAAACTAACCTATTCGTCCCAGTTAATTAGTTATACGAAAACTTACCGGCAATATATAAAGGTACTGTCTGGAGCTGGAAAACGCGAATGACACATAACGTGACCAAATCAGCAAAGCACCGCAGCGCCTCCTCGTGTCTGGGTGGCGTGTGAGCATCAGGTTCATCGGAGGACAAAGAAAGGGGTGGTGGAGAAGAGCTCTAGGCGGGCATGCGGTATCCATAAAGACAAATAATTCTGGACTGATCATCGTGGCAATTGATGATCTAGGACCATCACCCTACGTTTGCTTCTGTACAGCTCGCATGAGTACACTTGCTGCCCGATCGCAGGCTGGCGCTTGTAAATGCTGACACCCATATCATCGAGGGTCGTGTGTGGAGGTCCAACGATGATGTATGTTTCCTGAAGGCGAATATACCTCAGGCTATAGCTTAGAGTGCATCTTCTTATATTCAACAGATTTCGCTTCGTATACCCCTGTCAAGTGTTCTGATTTCACCGGTAAGTTTGTGCAGCCGTGATCGACATCCAGGTGATTAGACCTCTTCTTTCGCACGACACCTTGTTGAGGCACGGTGACAGAGCGACCCGTCAGCCATCTTTGTATGACCATGGCCGGGCAATTTAGTTTGTTTGTCTAGCTCGACCTCCCAGTGACACGATGTCAGCGAGGAGCGAAAACGGAATTAGTGCGTTCGCAAGGAAACGACAAGCTTTGGAACGTATATTGGCTAGTTGCTCAGCAATTCGTGAAGCCCAAAAGTGAAGCGACCGCGAAGCTCGACGCTTATTGGTTGACGGGGAGAGATGAGGAACGAAAGGAGCTCGACGCTGATTGGCTAGCACGGGAGGTCACGTGGCTAGGGGTGGGTGAGGAGGTGTTCACGGGATTGAGCGAGGGCGCGCTGACTGTGATTAGCGGTATCGCGACATTCCAGTACGCGTGAAGTTATCTCACGAAGAGCGCCATGAACGTATGCATTTAGCTGCGCGGAATCTCAGTAAGGAACAGCGTGAGCAAAGATGTTAGACACCTGAGTTTGAGCACTAGAGACTAATACCACACTACACGGACTAACATCAGCGTGCTTGGGTATGAAGTGTAACCGCTGAGCGATTAAGCTCGAACGTCTCACAACACAATTGCCTAGCAATTTGCTTTATATATATTTCTTTTTATGAAATATTTTTTTTTTTGGGGGGGGGGGATTTCTACGTACTTTTGTGTCCTTGTGTCTGTTACCATGCAGCGAAGTCGCCATTGGCTGTTTTCTTTTCTAGAATAGGAGAGAAGGAAAGATTCGGATTCTAGACGGAAGCAATCCCGGGGAACTCCTTAAACAAATAACGATCTCAGGGACCGGTATGGTTTCCTGGCGGAGTGGTTGTAAAAGACAGAGTAGAGGCCTGTCCAAACAGGCTACTACAAACTACACGACTCCTGCAAAAGTCGCCAAAATTGAACCGTCCGGCAGTCGTCGGTCGAATGTCTGTTTGGACACCGGGCCGAGCCAGATTCACGACTTGCCTCCGCGCTCTCCTCCACTTGTCGTTGACGTCGGTGCTCGTCAGACTTGACGTCACCCCTTGCCACCTGCCAATGGTATGCCTGATGCCTGTCTATCTCCACGCGGATCACAAAGTCGCCGACCTTTGCTACCGCCATCACCTCGGCAGGAAGGCCAAAGAGGTCCGGCTTCGGATGGATTTGGGAGATTCCTTCGCTGTCGAAGCGCGCGTTTCCCGGCCGCCTCGGCTCAGCTTTTTTCGTCAAAATCCACGCTCGTAGCTCGAAAAAAAATTAATAAAGTGCAGTGCGCAAAAGGGAGACTTTTAGTTGTATGTAGAAACACTGAGAACCTAAGAATATATAGCATTTATTTTATTAAATTTCAAACCAACCACGTTTGTTTGTCTATACGAGGTACGTTAGGAACAAGAGCCGCGGGAATCCGATCCAATCCACAGAACTGCTGGACGATGACACGACCTTGGACACGACGCGGAGGCTCACCTGGCTTCGCCCCCCTCACACTCGAGTCTTCCCTTTCCCATTTTCGGGACTCCCCCAAAGCGGCGGAGGCCTTGAGCGATTGAAGCGGACAGCCAAGAGAGCGTGTGAGGTGGCTCTCCGGACCCACGTGATGAGCAGAAGCAAGGCCGCCGTGGAGGAAGCGAGGGAGATTTAGCGGGGGGACGCGTCCCCCCGGCAGCTTTGACGGGAGGAAGTTTTCCCTCCGACGGCCGGAAGCGGCGCCAGCGGCGCGCAGCAACGACTTCGCAGGAGTCGTGCGTATCGTAGTGTCCTGTTTGGACACCCCTTGGGACGTGCTTAACTAGAGGAGTGCAACGACATGGCCGTGCTGGGGACGCGTTACGCACGAAACGACCGCGACGCCATCTTCCGCATCGCTCGCAAACCGGCGTTTTCACAGAACGGTATCGCAGAGATCAGAAGAGAAGGAACTTTACAACCGCTTATTCGAGCTGCAAACCGGCGTCTCCACAGAACGATATCGCAGAGATCAGAAGAAAAAGGGAGCTTTACCACCGCTTATTTTGGGCGCGTACCACGTTAACACAGTATGCGCAAGAATATCATAGCGCCGAAACCGTGCTTTCGCATCTGATTATCGGGTCCTCAGAAACGCGCCGTCACAACAATGATGTGACAGAGCCAGCGTATACAACAGCGACTCCACTTCTTTGTTGCCACACACGTGGCTTCATAGCCTCGATAAAAATCTAGGCTGGGTCACAACACTCCCTCATTCTAGTACACTCTAGCCAGAGTAGTATACCTTCCTATGGATGACAGATGCACCATACTGGGGCAACTGTATATATACCACACTGATGTTTCCTAAACTTCCCGCTTAGCTCGACTTTGTAGACTGGGCCTTGGTTCCAGAAGGAGGTTGAAGATTACAATTCCTAACCCCACACAGTTGATGAATTAAAAGGGCATTTTAGCTGGTATAGGTAAGGCTACCTAGGATCGCTTCGCGCGTAGACAGGAATCCCCTTGATGTTAGAGTTGTTGAAGCAAGACGTTTAAGCCGCCGTGCCAGTTAACGCAAAAGAAACGAAGTGACTTTCTTTTATTACTGAATGACAAAGCGTACAAGGACGAAGACGCGAATGCAAGTCAAGTGGCGAGTCTTTGTCCTGTCGTTGCACGTTCTATTCATGCGTCGTGACATCGAAAGTTCGTCGCACTTGCATCATGCTCATGCGCCAGGCATCTCTAGTCGCGCGACAACTCTTTTCTTGCAAGTACATAAAATGTTTCATATCTGGCTTATGCGTATCAAATGTGGAAAGGAAAGTATTTTTCTAATAGAGATCCGTCGTCTAACCAGTGGCGTCACAGGGAGGGGGGGGCGAGCCGGGTGGGCCCAGGGGGGGGGGGAGTCGCGGCGGGCCACGCGAGAACGGGGGGGGGAGTCGCGGCGGGACACGCGAGAGCGGGGGGGGGGGGGGGGAGTCGCGGCGGGACACGCGAGGGCCGGGGGGGGGGGGGGTCGCGGCGGGCTGTTGCCCCGGGTGCCGCTGACCCTCGTGACGCCACTGCGTCTATCTATATTCATATAAAATGTCGCGACGTGCAGATTCCGAAAACTGGCTCGAATGGTTACGCTTTGATTTCCATCAATATTCTCACCATGGGCACTGTCGCATTATTTGTTGAAAGGATCGAAAATCCGATCTACTCCTGTTTTGAACTGTAATGTACCACCGCTGACTCTAATAAATCTCTAGCGCGCTTTGTTCTTACGAGTCTTCGTTGTTGCCTCGTAACGCCTGCTTCATTACAATACCTCCTTCATTACGAGGTGTCTGGGACTTGGAAACAGCTGTAGACAACCTGCACTGCAATATGCAACTGTATGCTATTGCACTGTCTGTCCCATGTAATACCATTGATATGCAAGGACGTTTAAATACCCCAGGATTCGGCATAATGTCTCGCTCAGAGACGCCGAAAAAAATGACAGAGCAGCAAATTGATGGTCGAGGTAAATTTGTAGACACCATGGTTTCTACAAATCACCCCTGTGCACAGGGGTGATTATTTATGAATGCGATAGCATTTATCGTTGCACACCGACAAATATAGCGGGGAACCTCAATTTTCTCGCCAAACTTAGAGGGAAACTCCCCGCTAAATTTAGCGTCGTCCTCCAGGTCGACGCTAAATCCTTGTCATCCTTGAGATCACCCTAGAGGTCGTCCTTGAGCTCGTCATAGACGTCGTTATTAACGTCGTCCTCTACGTCTTACTTCACGCCGTCCTTGATGTTGTCTAGGACAACGTCGAGGCCGACGTCAAAGACGACATCCATAACAACCTCTAAGATGACCCCTAGGGCGACGTCGTAGAGGACGACGTTATATATGACGCCTAGGACAACCTCTGGGGTGATCTCAAGGACGACCTCTAGGACGACGTCGAGGACGACCTCTAGCACGACGTCAAGGTCGTCAGGTCCTTCGAAGACGGTGTGAATGAGAAGGACTGTGTACTGCCACTCCGCAGACGTGTGGCGCAATGGGGTGCAAGCACAGTGCGCTGAAATGGTTTACTGAGCACACCTACTGCGCATTAGCAGGCCAGGGGCCCTATGTTGCGCTTTTCGGACTCCAACGGCGACTATGGAGAAGGAAGTGACGTCAACAACGCAGCAAACGCAGATTGGATGTTGATTGGTGAGAGTCGCTAATGACGAATTTCCGCAGAAGTAAGAAAAGTGAGCTTTGTTTTTTTTTCTGCGGAAATTCGTCATCAGCGACTCTCACCAATCAACATCCAATCTGCGTTTGCTGCGATGTTGACCTCACTTCCTTCTCCCTAGTCGCCGTGGGAGTCCAAAAGCGCAACATAGGGCTTCAGAATATACATTGCTGAAAACCTAGCTTAATAATCCTTGACAGCCTTGCGCACCGACGCCACCGAAGCGCTCTCATTCAAGTTTCCATCGTCTGCTCGCCGCTCAACCTGCGGTCTGCTTCGTCTGCCCGCTGTCGCGGCTGGCTCTCGGTATGATCGGCGCACCGAAAGAAGTTTCGATGTGAATGCGCATTCTCATCACGGCGGAGGAAACGAACACCTGCTCGAAGCAGGGCTTGTACGGCTTTCTCAACCCGCGACTGACACACTCGCTTGCCAAAGCCGCGCTATGACGACTCGCTCTAGACGACGCTCCCGACGCGGTATTGAGTCCGCCACACGCCGACTTGCTACTCATCAGGCACGTGTTGGGCTCCAAATCTCACCTGTTCGACAATGGATGACGCCATGTAAATATGGGCCAACCAACCGCGTTGCCATGGCATTGCCGTCGCAACGCGGTTGTCCATTAACTGAGTTTCCTGATTGCGATGAAAATTACCCGAGACTGTGGTAAAGGTGGGAAACTTAGTAAAGGAAAACGACATAGAAAAAGGATCGTCTCATTGGCCGAGAAACTGGGGGGACAATTTGTGGGGATGCTACAACCCCGTTGTCACGGCAATGCCGTGGCGACGCGGTTGTTTGCCCCCATTTGCATGGCGGCGCCCGTTAACTGAGCTTTTTAGTCGTGATGAAAATTACCCGAGACTGGTGGAAGTTGGAAAACTTTGTAGAAGAAAAAATACATAGGAAAAGGAATCATATTATTGGCCGAGAAACCGAGGGGACATTTCATGGTCAAGCCTACTTCCGTTACACTTCGCTGCATGAATGGAGAATGCGGTCGCCACCTCCTGTCCATTATAACCTCCTTGTTGATATGACACAGACTCCATCTGTCCAAATCATAAGTTGACGATGCATGGATGGACAACAGCAGCTATAGTCCACTGCAGGTTTAGAATACCGGGACAAGTTCCTCCCACAAAGCCCTCCACTCTTTCTTACTTGAGCAGAGCGAAGGCTGGAGAGGAGGAAACCACTAATCATGGTGAGCAGAGAGCCTTGTGAGAAGGGCTTGACCTGGCGCAGTTTGCACCAACAGGAATTGGCGCCAGCATTCCGCTAAAATTTGACTTCTTTTCCACAATACCAAAACTCAGCGCTCCGTTCTCCCACCAGATCGTTAGTTTTCGAAATTTTCGATTATGGATTCGAGTAACGTACTATTCGATCTGAAGCAGCTCGTATTGAGCATTGATAGTACCCAGACGTTTTGAAGTATTTCTCATTGATCGTAATCCATTTAAATGAATTAGTAGCTCCGTTGAGTGCACTTGTTACCGGGCACCTGAGCACTGCGGAGAAGCGACATCCGCAGAGTGGACACTGAGATCCTGTGCATCTCGCTTCGCCACAGCGCAACCTTGTGCCTAGTGGAAAAGCGCTCCTCCAGAAAGGCACGGTGCACGCGCGCGCGTGAGGGTGTTTCAAGAGTAGCAATGTGAGCTCGGTGATTTTTGTGACAGCTCCACTTTTCAGTTAAATTTCAAACTGGGACCGAACTGTCCTAATGTGCTACATGAAACATTGGTCGGATTGTTTTCCTCTTCATTTTCGTTTTGTGGTTTGGGGAAGTATATTTCATGTTTAATTTTCATGTCTAGTTCCCTCATGTAGTTACTACCCGCATGTAGGCCTTTAACTGCTCGGCTACAGTCATAAACAAAGTCTATATCCAATCCAAACGAGCTTCACTAGTGTACAAATGGAAGCTTCGGATGTAACCTTATCAAGTTTGGCTGGATCTTTAAGTAGGAATATTTATTGACAACATGCGGATTTTGTACTGCCATAAAACTCTACATGCAAATAATTATCTTGAAGAGCCTCATTAAATAACACAGCTTTGTTTTTAACTGAATTAAAAATTGCAGTTTCATTGCAACCTTCAGGAATTGAATAAAACATCCAATATAGTATTTGAAATTCTGTTGTAACATTATTTCAGTAAAACACTATTGATTTACTCTTGATTCCTTTTATAAAATAATCACTCATGCATGCACATGCTATATGCGTCACAATCAACACTTGTTTGAGAAGCGGCCGTTGCAAATGGGCTTTTTATACTAAAAGAATGGCTATTGTCACAACATTCTTGTTGCCGCATTAAATGACTTTTAATCTAAACAGCTAGTCAGAGTGTTTAGGGAAAGCTGTCTACTTTGCAATGAAGGTTAATGAGTGCCTGTACACGAGTGGGAAAGGAAAGGCAATGCCCTTTAGTTAGACAGGGCAATGCACGAGCTTAATATTTGCAGTGGAATAAATGACAATCAAGTATGTGCTTCTGCTCCAAGGGCTTTTTTTCACTTCAACAAAGTAGACTTCTGTCAGCTCTAAAAGCTTCCCCAATATGGCTCAGATGAATCACGTCACTCCAGTAATGGGTGTGCACACTGTCTGGTGATAGCACCTGGCAGTGATGACGGTTGTGACAGTCAAATATCATAGTGGACAGATTGAATGTCTGAAAGGGACACATGCTTCCAGGATTGCTGCCACAGTCAACGCTAACATATGTTCCTGTTGGTCTAGATTATTTTGTTGATAACTGTAAAATTCCTTCTCCTAGGTTAGGCCTTTTGGTATGCTACTGCAAGGCCTATTACAATCCTGCAGTTTTAAATGTTTTGTGCAAAATACTTACTTCATTCCTGTTGCCTCTTTCACTTTAGATGTGGTGTCTACGAACGAGGAGCAGGTCACCGGTGTGTTACAGACCAGCTGTAAGCATATGGACTACAACAACCTGTAAACATATCCCTATACATTTTTAATGCCAACTGTGAAAAAAAAACACAAAAACTAACGTCGCAGTTCTAACTTGGGTGTGCATCTTGGGGTCCCTTTGTCCCGCTCAGAGCTTGCTGCCTCTGCCTTTCATCCTTGATGTAATCTTCCAAGTTCTGAAACATTGAGAAAATCCCATCACACAATCTGTGCTGTATGCCATATTTACCCAATTCTAACAAGCGGTCCCCACTTCATTCTAAAGCGCACCCAGCTTTTGTACTCAAGGATAACTTCTAACGTGTCATGGAAAACTCATACTGATCAGATTATTCTAATGGCAATTCTATGCTTGGGTATCTTAAACGAAATTTTACCTCAGCTCCTATGTAATTAAAAGTACTTACATATAAAACTTTAGTTCAATCAAAGCTTGAATATGCAGCATCAATCTGGGACCCCGGCCAAACAACACCGGTGACTAACCTTGAAGCTCTGCAGAATCGTGGTACACATATTTCATGTTGTAACTATCATCGCACCGCCAGTGTCTCGTCTATGAAAACCACTTTATGCCTTCCTCTCCCTTTCTTACATTGTAAAACATCTCGTTTATGACCCTTGTGTAATATTTGTCATTGTAAGACTTCATAAGAAGTAAATTATTCTTTAGCGCCTCATACATTTCTGCACAAGTTGATGATAATCTTAAAGTCGGCATACTCATCGTCAAGCAGCATGCATTGACTCCTTCATACCAAGAACATACTCTGACTGAAACTGCCCTCCAGCACTTCTGCCAAACATACCATCAAATGAAGTATTTAAGGAGGTACAAACTGATTGCCTTTGCTAACACGCCGGACTAATTATTTTCTAACAAAACTGCTTACTTTTTTTGCATTCTTATTGCATTAATTTTTTTCAGCGTGAATTTGTATGCCCTTGCCCTCTGTAACTAGCCTATGGGCCCTGAGGATATAGAAATAAATATATAAAAAAGAAATAATGATTCTAACATACCTCCAATTTTGATTTCATATCCAATTCTAACATGCAGGCAAATATTAAATACATTTTTGTCAACAATAAAAAAAAGGTGCACATTAGAATTGGGTAAGTACTGCAGTCTACAATAGGACAATCTGCCAAATCTCGCTCCAGTGAGAAAGGTTTTTGCATCTGACTCAAACCAGGTGTGTCAAAGAGCATCCTATCCCTCATTCACTCGTCATAGTGCAAATGAAAGGTAAGAGCTCATACTCCTTTAAAGCTTAAATGTTCTTAAATTGTTCTTGTACCATTCAGCAAACTTTCAGCCTGAAAGCCAACTGCAGCAAAAGAACAGTATGCAGTGCCTTCCTATGATAAAAAAAAACAACCTTGTACACCGACCATGAGTACCAAGAACATCCCAAAAAACAGTAACAATGTGTTGAACACGGCGAGTTGGTAGAAGTTTGACATGGTGGGCGTAACAGCTTCAAAAAACGAGGACGATAAAAGAAACATACACGACAGGACAACAGCTGTACTTGCAACTGAAAGGTTTTATTTGAAAAGGAAAAGAGAACACATACGTCACGGTACTAGAATAACACAATAGTAGTAATACAATAATACAATATGCCCTCTACGAGGCCCGTGTTGTCAAAATAGGTTCACTAGACGCAACCCATGCCAGTCATGGTCTGGCGCAGAAAGGACAGCTCCTTATCACATAAGGCAACCAGACAGCTCACTCACGCATCTTTCTCCAAGGCACGAAATATCAAAAGCCTCACTAATTTCGCGGGTGGCCCTCTCTTTATGTCTCCCTTCAACTGTCACCCTGTCAAAGGCCGGCCGACACATGCAGTCTCTGCAATGCAAAGGGAGAGTCCCCCACCGTGACCCTCAGCGAGTAAGCATGCTCCCGAAGCCTATCGTTAAGGCACCAACCTGTCTGGACTATGTAGAATTTTCCACATGACAGGGGTATCTTGTACACCACACTCGAGACGCATAACACAAAAGGTTTTGCGTGCCCTTTGGTACACTTCGGCTTCACCCGATTACCGGCTCTTGCGCCCACCCTTGCACAAATCTGGCTCAATTTTTGGGGAGCCAAGAACACTGCTGGGACTCGATACCGGCCTCCAACTTGTTTGAGGTTGTGGGAGACACGGTGGATGTAGAGGACCACCACCTTTCGCTTTTTATCTAAGTCGGCCCTCACCCTCTCTATCTCTTTTGCCCTCTTCAGAAGGGCACTTGCCATTTCTGTTAAAACCGCTGACGGGAACCTTGACACCCTCAGTCTCTTAACCTGCGCTAAGAAACTGTCGTTCATTACGACTGGCATGGGTTGCGTCTAGTGAACCTATTTTGATGACACGGGCCTTGCGGAGGGCGTATTGTTTGATTACACATTGTGCTATCTAATACTGACGTATGTGTTTGCTTTTCCTTTTCAAATAAAACCTTTCGGTTGTGAGTACAGCTGTTCTCCTGTCGTGTCTGTTCATTTATCGTCCTCGTTTTTTTGAAGCTGTTACACCCACCATGTCAAACTCCAAAAGCAACAAAGAAATGGGACGAAACTTGGGGCAGTTTCAAATTCGAGCATATGGTAAGACTTTCAAAAGGGATCTTGAAAATAAGACTGCAGGTAATACAGTCGAATCTCATTAATTCAAACTCTCCTAATTGAAACTTGAGGATAATTCAAACTAACATACAGGTCTCATCCTATGCATCTCTATAACAGGAAACTGCCGGTAATTCAAACTTTGCTTTATTCAAACAAACTTTCGGTCCCCTTCGAGTTTGAATTAACGAGATTCGACTGTATCACAAGGTGCCACTGAGGTTAAGTTGGAAAGTGGGGTATATTTGTGGGCTTGTTTGTCTTCGTGAGGCACAAACAAATTATATAAAGTAACTAAAAAAGCGCGATATCAAAACTTACATCCAGAGGTCTGTAGAAGACGTGAACACATTGTGCGCCTGCGAGCATAGAGAGCATTGCCGCCACGCAGAAACGTAGGGTATATCCCCAGGAGTGTCCGTACGGCATCAGTATATCCTTGGGCGAAAAAGTAACCATAGGTGAAAGAAAAAAGTGCGCTTGTTAACCAATCAGGGTTACCTAAATAAAATGGAACCCGAGCCTACCTTAGTTTAAAACAACCAGATGTGCAGAACTACAGAGAAAACCAGGCTCACAAGAATGGAAGAACTCATGCAAGCACATAAATAATAGGAACATTTTTTTAATTAAATTTTTATGTACCATGAAGATACGTTGACACCATTGGCAAATTCAGTTAGGCTTTTTGGAATGTGCTTTAATGTACTCAATTTTTGCAGCCAAACTGTGTGTGTGTGGTGCTTTTAAGTGGATAGGGACTGCTTGCTTCATTTAATACAGACATTCAAGACAACAAGAATATAGAGTGCAGAATCATCATCCCTTTTTTGGCACTTCGTTATCTTATTGACAAAGGAGTAGCATGGTGCCATTAATTGATTTCATGTAGAAAACAGGCAAGCAGAAACTAAGGTTTGCCAAATGAGGCACTGGATACGTAACGATACTGCTAACGCAGTAAATTAGCGTACACCGTACCCTACGATATTCCTAACATGCGTGATAAGAGACATTTCCGTGAACACCTTACACTTGTGTTTTCTGCAGGTACGAAGAATCCGGTGTCACGACTTCAATTCTGCCTCCACGATCTTCTGGGCTTGCCTCTTCTTGTAGGTGTTGTCTGGAAGCAACATTCAGTGAAATTCACATACGGAACGACACTGTAAGGTTGAAGAAGCAGTGTTCGCGGCTGCACTTGAAACAATGACCGCTGGGCAACTCACAGAAATTGGTCTTGCCAGCTGTCCAATTGATCATGGAAAACTCCAGAGCAGCACCCAAAACGAAAAATACGGGCAGGAACCGGTAGGGTCCGAAGGCGCGTTTTCCAGGCCAGCTTGCTACGAGTTGGGCGATTAGTCTGCTCCGTTTCATCCTTTCGTATGCACAAATTAAAAAAAAAACAAAAAAACATTGTTTTTTTTTTTTTGGTTACGCAAGGTCACGCCACTTATGTCTCGTAAATTTGCGGGACATTTAACACGGCGGGAACCTTGTACCACTTAAAATTGGCTTCAGTTAGGTCGCGTGCCATGTGAGATGGCTCCCCTCCGGTGGTGCTTCGGCTCTGCGCGAGCTTCGATTGTGCATGCACGCGCCGTTGGAGCACCATCGAAGGAAACTGACTCGCGCTGGAGGTGAGTTCGGTACTCTCTTTCTCGCGATCTCGTGTAGAAAACATTCTGCTTTTCTACGTACGGGAACGAAAGAAATCAAACCAGATACATGATCAATTAAATTCGCTCGGCGTACCTCAACGATCCCGGTCAGAGGTTCACCTCCACGACGGAGTGCTCGTCCATGAGGGCCGCCATCTTTAAATGTCACGTGATCCGCAGTGAGTCGTACTTACGCGAGATGGCGCCACCATCGCATAAGTTGCGAGTTGTGCCGTCGCGCGCCGACTGTGTGCAAGCGATCGGCCGGACGGCGGACGAGCCAACGGTGAGCCATGCATGTTTTTGTTTTCTCTTAAACTCTGCAACCTGATGGGGTATGCAGTGAGTTTATATAGTTTAATATGAAGCTCTGCACAGCCAACAGCCGCTATTTTAAAGACGTTGACTGTTGGCGGGTGTTGAGAGACGCAAACCATGTTCGTCTGCTTTGTGCCCCCAATTCCGAAACCGAAACAAGATGGTTGCATTTTTTTTCCCTTGCCTTCACTGTTTTTGTTTTTTTACTGGAAAACGAAAGCGTAAATAAATAGTTTAGAAAGGGACGATGTACAACCGATTAACTCGACTTTCCGTACCCCACACTCGGAAAGACTGACAGCCAGCATCGATAATAAGAGAAGAAAAACCCAAAAGTAAAACGAGACAAAACAAAGGGATTTTTACGACTGCCTACTCTCCGCAACAGCAGGCAACGAGAGTGGAGAAGTGGCAGAGGCGGCCGTGTAGGGGGCGCCATGGGTCGGACATTTGTGAAAAGGACCCATTTAAAGAGTGATTAAATTTGTTGTTAATACCAGGAAAACGCTTAAAATGGCCTGGTGCAGGTGAGTCGTGACGCCCGTTTTCTACGTTTCTCTCGCCGTACGAAGCGTCGGTCGCGGTCCCAACCGATCGGGCGATTCGTCGTCGAAATTCGGTCTCCCCACCGTCCCTCGGACGGGCCGTTCGCTGCTGCATAGCGCCCCGCCGCAGCCGCTGCTCCGAGTACGGACGGTCGGCCCGACGGCGGAGTCGGCACGGAATAGTTGAAAAAACGCAGGCGCATTGGCAAATGGTTTCCGCGCGCAGAACGCCAGCAGTTTTGCCAGCGTCCCGACGTTTCGGTGGCCGCTTTGCATGTCGCGGACTTGTCCGCGAACGAAAGCAAGCTGCGGGACACAGGGATGTCGTAACGTGATTGTGTTTTGGGCCATGATTACACACACACACACAGAAGATCGGCCTCTTTTATTATCCCTTTTTCTTGTTCTGCTTAGTGCTACTTCCTCCTTTTTTTGTGTGTTTGTTTTTGAACGCTCGTAATCGGTTTACGGGTTGAGCGTTCCGAGTTCTTCGACCGAATCTGTTTCGTGTAGAAAACATGAAAACAAAAAGAAGAAAAAAAAAGCTACACGATCGTTTGCGGGCTTCGAGGGTCGAAAAAATGTGAGGCGAACACTTTCTTGCTGGTCAAAGCAGCGGTCGTGGAGGTAGCAGTTGTTGTAGTACTACTTATCGTTGTATTGTTGTAACCGTGAAGAGATCTCCGTGCCTGTCGTGACCGTGTTTCGTTTGTTGCGGGGGGACCGCCGTCTTTTACGGCAGAGTTCGTGCAACCTCACGTGGATTACGTAGCGACGTTTGCAATGCTTCGACGGAGAGATATAGCGGCCGTTTTGCGAACTTTTACCTGAAACAAACGCGATGGTTTGAGTGTACTCAACTGGTGTACTATGGCCCCGTCGAGATGCAATGTATGCTCCTGTTCCGCCTTAGTTTTCTTTCTTTTTTGATGCGTTTGTTTTGAAAGCGCCGTATACGATGCATTGGGATTGTTCATCAAGATGACGAATCGATCGCGTCTCTTTCTTCTTTTCTTCGCTTTCTCTCTATGCGTGTCTCTTCGCAACAGGTGTACTGGGTGTGTTATTTTGTTCGCATGTGGTTCGTGCTAGCTAGCGAAACACCCGGTGTTCAAACGAGGGGAGTGTGTCCGTTTGGCCTCTCCGTAAATTTCTTGCGCAAACGACGCATGGGACACATGCTTACACAGACAGGTGTAAGGCATTTATTAACGCTACTCGTTGACGCTATCCATTAAAAAAAAAGTAATAATAATAATAATAAATAATTTTAAAAAAGAGCTTTC
The DNA here is from genome assembly GCA_037355805.1 of Ixodes ricinus. Taxonomy (NCBI): domain Eukaryota; kingdom Metazoa; phylum Arthropoda; class Arachnida; order Ixodida; family Ixodidae; genus Ixodes; species Ixodes ricinus. The sequence goes on from JAZHYW010045507.1 coordinate 17,334, forward strand.
TTTGAAACCTTATGCAACTCTCTGACTGGCTCCTGCTTGCGGCTATGTTTGTTCGCACGAGCATACCTGAGGCTAGCGAGTATGTTTTCGTATTTACAAACTCCACTTTTTTATCTGCTTTTTCTGCGCTATGAGCATACTTTCATAGACTGGTGCAACATAAGACTCGTACGCCAAGCTCCTAGAAAGCCCTTCACACTTTCCACTTTAGCGGAGGGAACGCCGGAGGGAGAGGAGGAAACCACCAATCATGGCGAGCAGAGAGCTTTATGGGAGGGGCTTGTCTTGACTTTTCTTTTATGCCACGACCTTGGGAACGTTTTTCATTTATGTGATAGTTACTGACAGAATGAGAACTCCAGGATCAGAACGCCCGTCTTTTCGCCGTGCATTGGCTCCTGCGCGCGCGCGGTCGGGGTGCACGAGACATGGAAGCATTGTTGAAGGCTATGAAGCTAGCGCTGGAGGCGAAACAACTGAAGCTCTTCCCTGCCGTTCTCACCCTGCCAGTGACGAGAGTACATCCTATCCTGGCAGGATACAGTCCTGCGGACGTCCTGGGGATATCGTAACGTTCCGCGAATGTGATGTGTAAATTTTAAGGGCATTTAGGGCGTTTTCATTGACGTAATTTCGTTCACCATTTTGTTGTTGTGAGCAGGGGCGGATTTAGAGGGGGGGGGGGGGGGTCCAGATGTCCTGACCCCAATCTTGACTTCTGCATGTGTAAAATTTAGGGCGTAAAACGAAGGAGAGGGGGAGGGGTTCCTAAACATGTGGTACCCTGACCAACACCGGGGTGGCCAAACCACGGCTCGCGAGTTCAAGTGCATGCGGCTCGCGACTCCCAGCCCCCCCCCCCCCCCTTTTCCCCTCCTGTGTCACCAAAACAAAACAAAAAAAGTTATAGAATTCAAAAAAGGAAAAAAAAAGACGTTTAGAAATTTCTGCAATGCAAAACTACAGCTCAGCTCTTGAGGAGGAGGAGGGGAGGGTATGCCCCTTCTCCTCCATACCCTCTCCTCCTCTCCCCTCCTCCTCCAATTCAGTTTCCCCGCTGAATTTAGCAGGGAAAATCACGTCACATGACTTGGTGTCGCGTCACCTATGAGCAAATTCAGTTTCTCCGCTAGATATAGCGGGAAAATTGACGTCACGTGACCCTAACACCAATTCCATTCCCCGCTAAGTTTAGCGGGGAAACTGAATTGAGTGTAGGTCTGGGACGTCCCATGATGATGCAACACTGCGCATTCAGTTTCCCTTTTGCTCAAAAACGCACTTGCGATTGTACTAACTCTCTACTCTCTCTCTCTCGGCGGGAACAACTGTCAAAAGATAAAAGCTATGAGCTGAGGACTCTCGTATCCTGAAATGATCATTATTCAAAATACGAGTATTTTCTCGCACTGCTGCTGCAAATATCGTCAGGAAAACAAGAACTGTCATATGACGATTTTTTTTTTCCGAGACACGTTAAGCTTTATTAGTTATCGCGTGAATTGAGCAGCGGGAACGACTGCCTGCTTTTTCTCTTGTTCCACTAAAAATGCCTGCATGATGGTGGGGCAGGGCCAGTTTTAATTCTGGTTGTCACATCATGTGAGTGCCCAAAGTACTATAAACAAATCAAAGCTAAAGATGGGCAAATGTCCAAGTTCACAGAAAGCAGATTGCGCAAATCAAATGTCTCAAATCCCCCCCCCCCCTCCCCCGGCTTACGTTGGTCCTCGACCTTTCTCGGGTGGGCTATCTGGCCACCGCACTCGAAATGAAAGGGTTGAGGTTTTCCGTCCTGTTGATGAGTAGATGAACAAATTGTGACAATGGCGAGGCCACTTGGAAGAGTGTCAAGACGTTGATGAACAGCACCTTTCGGGTGTTCAGGGATTGTGCGTTTATTGTAACAAGCGTAGAAGGATCTACAATTCTTACTGGCTGTCGTAATGCTTGCGAACAAAGTAAACTCACGGGACGTAATTAACGCGAAGGTGCAGGCGAGCTGGACAGAATAAACAATAATAATCCCTGCAGATGGGGACAAACACAAATCTCCATACACAACTAGGTGACTGGTGCGCTCTAAAAGAAATATAAAAAATTCGCCTGGTCTGGTATCGAACCAGAAACCTCTCCATTATTTTTTTATTTTTTGTGCAAAATTAATGGTTACCGCACGGGAAAATAAGGCGCGTGCAGTTCACAATTCCAACGTGCGATTCTCAAGCTACACGCCGTTTTGTCAAAATTGCTAACCGCTAAAAAAAAATATAATAATAAAAACATTTAATAAGTATTTAATTAATTAAGGTGGTGAAAGCAGGAAGCTACAGAGGAGAGTCTGAAAATAATCCGGGGACGAACTATTGGCTGGAGTCTGCTTCACCGTAAAACTAAAAAGAAGAAAAAGATAAAGCGGCTGAAGCATTTTTTCCTAGGCTGTGCTTCAGGCTATTCCTAATTTATTAAAGGTTTTTTGTTTGTTTTTGTTTTCTTGCACAAGCTGATATGGTATTTGCGAAAAGTGATTAACACAATCAGAGTAGGCTAATCGGATTATTCAAGAGGGATCAAGCTTTGGTCTTTGAAAAAATTAAACGCTGCACTGGTAGTTTTACAGAAAATAGTTTTACTGTGATTACATAACCGTATCACCCCATGGAGACATCCAGTAACAACTGTCAACAGAGGAGGTTTGGGCGCAAACGAGCTAATGGTAGGTGAACGTAATAAAGACACCCCGAGACTGGGAAAAGAAATGACGGACAAACACAGAGACCCCTGTGTTTGTCCGCTCTTACGTTTTCCCAGTCTCTGAGACTTCATTTAAGAACAAATGCACGAGTACTTTTTTTTTTTAATTACGGTTTTAGTGTTTAAGAGCTCTCTTACCATAAAAAATAAAATTTGCATACAGCGCGAGAAGAAAAAAAAAAGAGTGGGGGAAGTAAAATGTCGCGCCCTCCATTCATCTTAAAACTACAAAGAAAACTTTTTTTTTTAGTTGGGGTTTGAATATTGGCTTCTAAATTAAGATCACAGATGTTCCTCGAACTCACCTTCTGGGTATTTCTTTTTCTTCTGCACAGTCCCTCCCCCCCCCCCCTTTCCCTCCAGGCAGCGCTTAATCATACATACAAAAGACAAACACAAAAGAAAAACACCGCCGCCGGAGACATAACTTTGGCGTCAATGGGTCGACCGACGTGCGTCTCTGCGGCCGCAAACACGGAAGTGCGGCGGACAATAGCGAGTTGCTTGGACGTCCAGCGCGCATGGCAGGGTACACACACACACATACTGTCAGTCCAATTAGGAACGAGATCCAGTTCGCGCGTCGTCGTTTGTCCCAAGATTTTGGAGGAGGGGCGACCTCAAGGAGCACGTGACCCTATAGGCGACGTCCGCCGATGTCTTCGCTAATTAGCCCTTAGGTGTTATAATATAGACGACGGGGGACGTGGGGGGTGGGGTGGGCTGCATACGCGAATGGGGACGCTTGGACCACGTGATGAGATTGTGCGTCGCGTGTATGTCTCCAGACTGCGGCTGGTTCACACACTCGCCACTGCTTACGACGGAGTGCGTCGGGACCTCTTGTGGTCTCTTAAAACTGCAGTCACACTGTACTCGTTCGTATGTATACGTCGCAAAGGACGCTGTGTTTGCTGCAGACGCGGTGACACAGCGATCTGCGGACCACGCCTCGGGCATCTTCGAAGCAAGTTTGCGTCATTCATATGTGTGCGCTTCAAACATGTCTGCAGGTAGTTTTTTGGGTGCGGGTAGGTTCTGTACGTCCAGCGTGACAGCATGGATGGATGGATGTTAATGGCTATACCCTTTGTAACGGACGGTAGCTTGCGCCACCTAGCCTAAGTCTAAAAACACAATTACATTATTCCTCCCGCCTTTTCAAGACCAATTGTCTCCCCGTACTATCACCAGGCAGTGTCGTAATCTCTAACAGTGTTTGCAGACATTTTTTTTTTGTATGATGTATGAGTAGTTTGACCGCGACTTTAGTCAGCCCCAATGGCCGGCTGATGTATCCGCTGCACACAAGAAAGTTTAACCAGTATAGTACTATTAGCGCTAACCGCATCACGCCGTAGCGAATACACGATCACACTCCGGTTGGATGCTCAAACGGGCAAAGATAGTGATTAAAGTTTAAACTCTAAATAAAAAAAAAAAGTTTTTTTTTTTTTTTGTTTGTGTGCACAGCACGAGAATACGAATTACGGTGAACAGTACCACTGCAGATTTCCGAGCGAATGATAAAGCTCAGAATTCTCAACTTTCACGGTCTACAGGGGGCGCTCTAGTTCCTATCGTAATGGCCGTCATTTGGACGATTGTCGTGGAACAGCGGAGGTTGGGTGTGCGACGCGTAACTAATTCTAGTTCTGCGACATAAGAGCCTTATCTCGTATATACTTTTTCTGAAACCGATCATCCTGCAGGAGCTATTGGGAAAGCGATGTGCCACAATCGCCAAAACTTGCAATATTGCTCTAAAAAGAAAAAAGAAGTCAATGTGCATGAACCAGTGACGTTTCACTCGATCATAATCCCCGCGCACGTTGCAGTTCCGCGGGAAAGTGAACCCACAGGGAAGGGGAGGAAAGAGGGGGGAGGGGGACGGGGAGGGATCGGTCCCCGAGTTTGTTCGCACACCGCCGCTGCTCGGAGCGCGTGGAGCGAGAGCCCGCGCTGCAGAACCCGGGGATCCTGGGTTCCATCCCGACCCCTGCCCGTTTCGATCGGGACGAGCATCGTGCCGGCATGCCGGTTGTGTATCACTACCGCGTGGTGCACGTGAAAGACCCCAGGCTGGCAGTCGTACTGCACTGGCACTACATGAGGTGTGGCCACCAGCCGCGCTCGCGCGCGCGCAGAAATCAGATTCGGTGTTTGCTCATGCGGCATGTCGACAGACACGCCACCGCAGCAACAACCCCCCCCCCTCCCCTAAAACAAAATATTTTACGTTTTGGCATTGAGCACGACGTTTCGCCGAGCTCATTAATGACACAACGCAAACAACCTTTTTTTTTTAATTCGAGGCCTATTTTTGTTTTATCATTTGTCGAGCACATTTTATCGATTGCAGCGATTGACTCTTCCAAGAGCTTTGCGGCGGAGAAGTCGCTCCAGGTTTCTTCGAGTGTATAGTCATTAGCCACGCTCGACTTCCTGCACCCCTGCACCAGTGCAGAAAAGTGGAGGGCGGCGTACTTCCGGTCGTATCTCAATACACATACCGGAAGTAGACTGCCCTGCACTTTTCTGCACCGGGGCAGGAGGCGCAAGTAGATCGAACGCAGCTACTGACTGCGTGGATGGATGGATGCTGACTTGGCTGTACCCTCTACAACGGGCGGCACCTGGCCCGGCACTCGCACAATAAGCACTCGGTTGGGAGAGCATACTATGGCAGTGGCTAGCTGTGTGCTTACGCGAATGGTGTCCCTACATGCAGCGAGGCAGTAGGAAAGGGTATGGACAGACATCGGTACGAACTGGGGGGGGGGGGGGGCGGGCGGGCGGGCGGGCGGCGGGCGGGCAGAGGCTGCTGGGGGAAGCAGCCGCGCAGCAAGTGCAGTGACAACCGAAGAACTCTGCGAGATCAGAAGAGGCCAGGTGTCAAAGCTTTCATACAGTGTTCCTGTCCTTTGTGACAAGAGAACAAGAGAAACAATGGCAAAAGTAGAAGATGCCAATTCTTTCAACGTTAAAATCGTTGCACAGCTCCTTTAATCCATTGAATCAAAGAATCAGTTTTACGAACCTGCCTAAAACCAATATAAACGGCGGAGACAAAAGAAAAAAAAGTATCCGAAAATTACACAAAACTAAAAACATAAAGAATATATAAACCCTTCGCAGCAGCTGTGCATGGGCTCCGCCATAACCGACCTTCAGTTATTGTTTCCCCTTATTCCGGTTATTTCACTTCGTCATTACCATTGCAGGCCGGGTCATTGCCATTTTAGATTTTATGGCGTCCTTCCCTTCAGCACTGGCCTTTGTGGAAGGTCGTCGACGCCCGGTTCATTTGCTCGGTATCTCGGTGAGAAAGAAGGTCGGCAAGGCGGCCGTACTCTGGCAGTGTGTAAAACGTCTAACATCTTATGTTTTAGTTTCGTCCAATTTTCGGATTCTCTTTTGTTTTTTTACACGTGTTTTAGGATTTATATTGCTGCGCGCACTTTGCTCGCGAATATTTTGCTTCGTTCCGATCAATCAGTACCTCGGATTAGAGTCTATAGCTGCTCCACGAGCTTTACTGGGACAACTGCCTGTCACATTCTCCATCACAGTAGCGAGTATCGGGTCAGGAAAACAAATATCGCCGTTGGCAGCCCCGGCCTTCAAGCGGTGTCGAAACACAGGATTGAAGGTGTGAATGAGTGCGTGTTACTTGCCAGTTACGATAGAGTCGGTGTTTTACTGTGTCTGGCGCCTTGGCACTGTACGGGCCGCATTCTTAGAGATCGTTTTTGATCAGCGTCGCCTGCCGAGAAAATGTTTGTCGGTTGAAGGCTCGGGAACGTGACAAAGCTTAGCGACAAAATCATTTCGGTATTTCTTCGGGAAGAGTTCGGTGAATGTGCGCCCAAAGAAACCCTCTTTCTGTTTGCCAACGACAGGCAACTTGGTTCCCACTAGGGTCACCAGGACAACCGTGCTTCATACGCCTTAGGGCAGCTAAAGTCACCTGATCTTGCGAAAGTATTGGCGACGTGAGCGATCGAAAGTGTCGCTGTGGTCGGCCCACCACGATTGGCCGAATGCGGACTATGACGTCAGCAAAGGATGTCTCATCGACGGAAATAAGGGGAATGTAAGAACTTCAATTTTGACGGTGTTGGCAGTGTTGCTTTGAGACCGCTATGATTTCAGGCTTCCAGAATGCTCATTACAAACACCATCGAGCTTGTTGTTCACAAGGTAATGACGTCACGAAAGGTAACCGAACGAGGGCGCCACCGATACATCTCGCCGCTAATACATAGGTTGCACTGACGTAATTTGGTCCTCCTTTCGGTGCCGAACTTCCTCGAGCGTAGCCTTTAGTGTGCAAATTCTACGAGCAGTACACGAGCGTCGCGAGCGAGCGGAAACGAGTGAGCACAGCTTCATTATACTTCGATTCACTTTATCTGCGAGCGAAGCCAAAGCTAGAAGCGCGAGACCAGCGCTTTTCGCGTTTCTGCCCAGCTCGAGCGCTCGAGCAAAGCCTGAAGGCATGGAGCTTTCGATGCTCGCGCTTCCAGCTTTGCCTTCGCTCGCACATAAGGTGAAACGAAGTATAACAGCAGGTTTTGGTCACCAGAAAGGAGGAAGGATATGACGTCACGTGCAACCCATGTATAGCACCGTGGTTAATAGACCATTTGCTATATTACCCAAGCATCAAGGAGAATGCAGGGATTGGTGTTCCACGCGCCGCACGTGCTGGCGTCAGCAGTGGTAACTTTCCTAAAGCAAATACCTAAAACAAATGGCATCTTGCACGCGCGTTCGTCAATGCTTTCTTTGGTTATTTACTTCGAATCTTTTATACCGGAAAGGCGTGCGCGTGTGGCGCGTGGAACACCAATCCCTGCATTCTCCTTGATGCTTGGGTATATACAGCAAATGGTCTATAGGGAGTATTCATTGGAGGCATATGTCTGTGTGCGCGGCTGTTGAGCGCATGCTGACTGACGGGGAGCTTCTGCAGTTCTTTTGCAACCTGCATATCCGCGCCATCAAGGTTGCTGGTCTTAGCAGGCTATTCACGTGAGCTCGCTCTGAGCATGCACTCTAAAAACATCGCCCTCAAATATGGCGTCCAGTGAATACCTGCTGTTCGCGGCGTGAAGTTCTGTATACCGTCGTCTGCATGTTTTTTTCACAACCCAGAGTGAGGAGACTTCAACTTCCTCTGCTGGTGCAAGCACGTGTAATACCAATCTTCTATGCACTATAGATGAAAATTAAAACATATCCACGTCGATAGCACGTAGACTACCGATAGTGAGGAAAACAGACGCGCCCCTAGCGAGCTTCTCACCGCAACAGCCCAAGCTATACTATCGTTTCACTTTATCTGCGAGCGAAGCCAAAGCTAGAAGCGCGAGACCAGCGCTTTTGGCGTTTCTGCCCTGCTCGCGCGCTCGAGCAAAGCCTGAACGCACGGAGCTTTCGTGCTCGCGCTTCCAGCTTTGCCTTCGCTCGCACATAAGGTGAAACGAAGTATAGCGTTGCAGCGCTGGTTGACAGGCGGCATTCGGAAGATGGCGCGGTTGTAACTGGCTTCAGAGGGACCTTATAATATTCCCGTGTGGGTCTATTGACATTCGGTGACCTTAGCAGACGGACTTTATAATGCGTAACAAGACGGTGGTGTGGCGAGATCACGTGCGCAATGGGGCACTTTCGCCGTGCTTTTCAATCGGCGGAACGTGAACAAAAAGAGTTCGAAATAAGGACTTCAAGGGCTGCGCAACGATAGTGGCTAGGAACGTTTCTCACTTTACTCCAGCTCACTGGCACTAGCGGGACCCAAGAATACTCGAACGCAACGCCATCTGACCAAGAAGCGACTTCGTCGCGGTGGAATTCCAAAGATCAAAGTGAACCTTTTTCTCAGTCTCTCCTTCGGAAAACGTGATGACGGGCTGCGGGGACAATGCCAACATTGCAATCCCCCGGAGTGCATGATCGAGCTTGGCGATCCCCGCTGTGACGATATTTAAATGCGGCTCATACATTGGACAAGAAGACTGCGTAGGCATTCGATTTCGGCTCGTGACAATCAGTGCCTCGACATGCGTTCGGGTTGTGGCCCGTGCCCTGCCGACCCCAACGCGTGGCTACGTTAAAAGCATTGGCGGCATACAATCGGCTCCAAATCGCGTAGTGTTTTTTTGTTTTGTTTTTGGCTGCGGGTTGAGGTGGTACACGGTGTTCGTTTTGTTCAGATTTTTTTCAGCAACTGCCACGACGTACAGCAAAAATAAAAAAAGCAACGTGTGTTTTCTAGGTAATAACTTGTAAATGCCAAGAAAAATTCTAAACTGATTTAATGGGGGCTAAAAAAATATTTGCATTGCCCCTGTAAAGGAAGTACAGAAACGAAATGTTTGCACTTATTTCTTGGTTTAGATCTGGTCTATGGTTTGCTGGCAGCCCAGAAACACTAGCCTAGACTAGTGTTTCTGGGCTGCAGGCAGAGAAGTCAAGAAATCTAATTTTAAAACGAATTAACAGATTTGAAAATTGCGTCATGGTGGCGGTCTGCGAAGCTCCGTTGGAATGCCGTCACGTCATGAGTTCCTAAGAAGCAGCGTCAGTTCGCGGCAGTATGGCTCGCTCGTAGAGTTCCTAAGTCCTGAATGTTACTTGGCGGAGATCGCTGACGCGTTTACTGGTGACAATTTGACGCTTTTCATTTGATCTTCGTGAGCCAATTTCTTCTTTCGGTGCTAATGTGTGATGTAACAGATTACGTATGGTAGCCCGTGCAGGGAATAATTGGCTAATACGCGTCATTACTGCGGTGCCGGTAATTGCTCTAGAGTTTATATCACTATTTGTCATCGATTGAGCAACTATACAATTACTCTGGAAACATCGCGGTTGGCTTTCGCACCTTTTTTCTCGATTGGATTTTTGTTTTGTTATTTTGTGTTTTTAAATAAGATTAAAAAAATCAATGAAAATGTTTTTTTCCTCTCTAGCTTTGGCGTATCGTTCAATGTTCAAATAAGTGACTGACTTTTTTTTTTTTTTGTAATAACGTAAAGTGGAACATTCTAGTTTGACCACTCGACTCAGGGGATAAATATATATATTTTTATTGAGTTTTCGTTTGTCCTGAGTTGATGCATCGCTTCGGTTCTGAAGTTTGCGAGCATGTTGCGTTTGTACCAAAAACAACAACAACAACAACAAAAGAAAAAAGAGGAACGAAGTAGATTTTTCTTTTTACGCGTATTTTCTTTTTTTTCAATCTTTTTTTTTCAATCTTTTTTTTTTTCATTGAGCATTTATTCGTACGTTGCTCCTGAACACATTTTATGCCTATATTGCGATTACAAGACCCTTTGTATCATTTCGGCCCAAACGTCCTGCCCCGGCGATGTCGGTTTCTGCGTTTGTTTGTATTTTGATCCCGCGCATTCATTTTGGGGCCTGGCTATGAATGATGGAGAGGAAATGTATTTCTTCCAGCTTCCGCGTTAAAGGGAAGACAAAAAAAAAGAAAAAGAAACTGAAAGAGAGAAAATTACGACTGCGTACAAACGTTGTTCCCCCCAATCCCTCTTTCCCCTTTTCGCATGAATTCATCTGGATCGTTCTTCTCCGACCCTTTAATCTGGAGAGAAATGCCTGTGTTCTACACTATGTGAACCCCCATTTTCTCCGCTTATTGTGACATGAGCGCCTGTCTCAGGTTTTGTTCGCTGTTTTAGTAGTATGGTGTTTCTCTGCTGAACACCCGAGGATAACGTGTACATTAAGGGAGGGAATGTTCGGTTAATGTAACGCCATTTAAAGGTCCGCCTGTGTTTGTGGCCGTGTTTCGGTTATTGAACAGTCAGAAAATGGTTACATGCTGGGAGGAATTGGAGAGGCAGTTATGACGTGGACAGGGAATTGGAGTCCGGTTTCTACGACACCGGTTAATGCGGCGGGGTGCGAAACTGGCCTGCAAAGATACTAAACGGGTCTCTCCTTCGTTGCAAAAAAGTGGCTTATAAGTGTAATACTTTTTTTTTTTTTTTGCCGATTATATGCGGTCGATTCGTGAATTTATCCATGTCCAAGGTTTCGTATAATTTTTGCTGTGTTTCTCTTTTGTTTTCTTTTTTTTTTGTATCGTTTTCCAATTTAGTTTTGGGTGCTCCAAAAAGTTTTACGCGTCTCTTTTATTTATCTGCTTTTATTTTATGTTTCTGTATAATCTCTGTTATGTATTCGTGTGTTTTAATTATATGTTTAAAATCTTTTCTCCGTGAAGATATACGAAATACAATTGTCTTATTTCGTTCGTTTCACAAACAATTACAATATGGTGCAACGCAAGAAGAAAAAAAAACACACAAAAAAAAGATATGAGATTGTTAACGTAGCTAAAAGAAAAAAAAAGAAAAAAAGTCCTCGGGATGTTTTGGGAAGATTGATAACGAACAAGGACATTTGAATGAACGACTCTCATAACAATTACAACAACAAAAAGCAACGCATATGAAACGAAAAATACAATTGCAAATACAATTACCCGCCGTCTACAATCGCTCATTTGAAATTACATTTTTTTGTATGTGTGTAATTTTATTTTATAATTTAGAAAAAAAAATACGGAAGCTATTATGCGCGCTAGAACTAAACTACTGACTGAAAATAATACTACGGAAAAAAAATGAGAATATACAATTGAAGCTGGGAGAGGAAGATAAGTAAAAATATTAACACAATTTGTTAGTTTTTTTTTTACGTGTTACATTAAACGTGTTGGGTAGCTTTTTTATTTTTTTTTGTATGTGCCTCTTTTTTATTTGTTAAAGAAATAACGAAGAACTAAATATAATTTTGGTTCGTCGTTTACGAGGTTGCAAAGCGAAGAAAACTCAACTCTCCGTCGTTTTAGCATAAATTGCGCAGATTTTACTGCCCTATACGCAAAAACTAATTTTGCTTATATATTTTTTTAAAGTGAGTAAGAATTTATTGTTGCTTCCGCCTTACGATAAAAATATGAGAATGTTTGTTTCTGACATCGAAATAATCTATTTATTCATTTTCCTTCATTGAAAATTCTATTGATTTCCGTGTTATTTACTATGTTCTTGTTAACTCGCATGAACGGGTTTAGGGGGAACGCAGCATTAACGCATGTTTTGGAAGTTTTTCAATTCCGCTTGTTGCTGCCATGGTTCGAGTTCGGCCAATTTCGGCTTGTTTTCGAAATTCGATGCGCATGCGCGGAAATAGACTTCTTCCAAAACCGACGCGCCCCATCGCGGCGAAATACCACACAGTGCACTCTGGGAACTAGTTGGCCACTCAGTTTCGGTTTCGACTGGGCAGCTTCATCTCATGCTATCACACCGCGACCGAACGCGCTGCTTGCGTTTTCGACTATCTGACTTTTCACGAATGCACAATACACCCATTCTCGAGCGATACAA